>LR994580.1:17153616-17441116 GCA_905187575.2 Celastrina argiolus | reverse complement strand
GATTAATTACGAGTATTATTGACGCTTTAAAAGTCAACGATATTGTATAACCTAAACGCACCACCAAAACAAACAAACAATACGAAACATTTCGTCGAGTAAAATAATGAAAACACGTTACTTCATCGACCTGCAAAACGCAACTAACAAGTTCTAACAAGTACAAAATAAGCCGTTTAAAATATAACTACTTATAAAAGTAATATGCAATAGTAAAGAATTTTTACTCTTATTACCCTCTAACAAGAACGATTTTTCTTAGCAGCGAAATATGCGTAAGCATATTGTACAAAATGAACTCTTATCACTTAAAAATGTACAAAGAATTTTCACACTTATGCCGGCAGCCTAAGAACGATTATTCTTTGCTCATTCCACACTTATGATTAAATAAGTAATAAACGGATTTTTTTCAGTGTGTTCTGAGAATACACCAAGTGTGCATCGTTCTTAAAATTTCCGAATGTCGATGATTTATTCGAGTATGAACGTTTTTCCACTGCCCGAGAATCGCCGCCCTGGGCGGCGATTCTCGCTATTAGAACATTTTCCGCATGACATTTTTTCATGATTTTTTCCATTCTACCGAAACGTTCGAGCGGTTTATAAAACACGTAATGCGCATGGTTCTCAGGCAGTGGAAAAAAGTTCATATTCGAATAAAACATCGAAATTCGGAAATTTTAAGAACGATGAACACTTGTGTATTCTCAGATCATCACAGTCGAAGTAAATCGTGTAAAAGTCCCCGATATCCAACGAGTGGTAAGGACCGGTAGATGTCCGCATCCACTTGTACGAATAAAAAATTTGGCAGTGTATGTATGTATGTATAATGTATGTATGCATGTATGCATGTATGTATGCATGTATGTATGTATGTATGTATGTATGTATGTATGTATGTATGTGTGTATGTATGTATAATGTACCTATGTATGTATGTATGTATAATGTATGTATGTACTATGTACGTATGTATGTATGTATGTATGTATGTATGTATGTATGTATGTATGTATGTATGTATGTATGTATGTATGTATGTATGTATGTATGTATGTATGTATGTATGTATGTATGTATGTATGTATGTATGTATGTAAAAAAAAGCTTATTTCAGACTAGTGTTAGTAGATATGTCTCATTTTTTCCGTTTCTATTGCGCGTATCAGTAAAACTTTTTCGTCAATACACAGTGATTGTCTTTTACTAGCCACGCTTACCGTTTGAAAGTTTGTGACCAACTAAGAATATGTCATGACCCCTACTTATTAGTAATGGTCAAAAACAGTCAACACGTGCAAGCAATCCCAATTTGTAAACAAAAGAACGAATTTCTTAGAATGTTCAATATGCATGATGCCGACAGTCAAGTTTATTGCGGGCTAGGATCATAAAGCGACAAAAGAACGTACCTACACAGCTGACAGTTTTTACTAATTTTAGCAACTTATTATGTAGTTTTTATTACTCAATTGTTGTCATTATTGAGAGTGGGTGTAATATTTAAAAAACGATTTTAGATTTTCATAATTAAACTTAAAAAATTATATTCTAAAAATTAAATTAAGATAATGAAATTCATAATTATAGTCTCGGACCTTGCTAAAGATGGCCCCGCGCGAGTTTCTTACGCCGGCGCCGGTTCTTCTCGCCGGGCTAGTTTCCGAACCGGTGGTAGGCATCATGTAGGACAATTCTATAAGTGTTATTTAATAATCTTTATGGAAATAAAAAGTTTTAAATTTAGAATTTTTTGGATTTTGACCAGTAGTTTAGCTGCTGCGAGGGATGTTTACCTACATACATACATAGACTGACAAAATCATGTACCCTTCCTTTTGACTTCTCCGAAGTCGGGTAAAAATTATTTTAACTAGGTATCTATGATTAACGCCTCCGTGGTCTAGTGGTTCAGAGCTTCGCTCTCGACCCGGAGGTCGTGGGTTCGAAACAACAAATAATGTTGTTTTCAAGTTTGGTTAGGACAATTCAGGCTGATCACCTGATTGTCTGACAAGAAAGATGATCCATGCGTCGGATGGGCATGTAAAAAGTCGGTCCTGCGCTTGACCTCTCGCTAGTCGTGTCGGTTTACCGTCCCACTGGGTTATGAGAATAAAAGGAAGAGAGAGTGCTTCTGTGTATTGCGCACACACTTGGGCACTATAAAATAACTCCTGCGTAGCTGGCCTGGTTTCAATGAAATGGGCTACCGACATCGAAATCGGTGAGGGAGCTATTATTATTATGATTGACGAAATACGTAATTGATACGTTTATAATACCTACATAATATTATAATTTATACTTACCCATATAAAATATTAATATTTCGGACAATATTTACAAGAAAATCACTTTTAAATGTCTTTTAAGTTTCCCATAGCGTTTTTTTAACGCTAAGTTTTTTTAAAGTTAAGTAAGAAAAGTGCACCACCAATTTGATAACCTACCAGCCGCCATATGTATGAAGTTGTCCGTTCTACTACCGAAAAGTTCGAACGATTTATGAAACACGTATTCTGGGGTACCAATAGAACAATTATACCAATCGAACTGTCGAAGTGAACCTTACATCAAAGAGAATATAATCACTACGTTTCCTTACATCTTCTATAATATAAAAATGGATCGCAAAATATGTTGGTAAGCGCATAACACAAGAACGACTGAACCGATTCGGCGAAACGGTTTGTATGCTCAACGAAGTGGGCACGGGTCAGCTAGTATTTATATAATTTATTAATGTGTATATAATAGTTAATATATTTACGTCTACAATAAAAATGATTAATTATTATTATAATAATCAATAATTATTATTGACGCTTTAAAAGTCAACGATATTGTACCTAAACGCACCACCAAAACAATTAAAATACGAAACATTTCGTCAAGTAAAATAATAAAAACACGTTACTTCATCGACCTGCAAAACGCAACTAACAAGTTCTAACAAGTACAAAATAAGCCGTTTAAAATATAACAACTTATAAAAGTAATATGCAATAGTAAAGAATTTTTACTCTTATTACCCTCTAACAAGAACGATTTTTCTTAGCAGCGAAATATGCGTAAGCATATTGTACAAAATGAACTCTTATCACTTAAAAATGTACAAAGAATTTTCACACTTATGCCGGCAGCCTAAGAACGATTATTCTTTGCTCATTCCACACTTATGATTAAATAAGTAATAAACGGATTTTTTTCAGTGTGTTCTGAGAATACACCAAGTGTGCATCGTTCTTAAAATTTCCGGATGTCGACGATTTATTCGAGTATGAACGTTTTTCCACTGCCCGAGAATCGCCGCCCAGGGCTCTTATTCAAGATTCCACAGCTATTATCACTTACGAAGTTCGAAAATAAAATGTATGGCATTTAATATAAGTCTCGCTAAGTGACATACGAATGCGCGTGTCACTTTTGTCAAGGCTTATGGCTCTGTTCCTTCACTAGTCGTATCGGTCCACCCTACTGGGTAATAGTATTAGCTCCCATCACTGATTTCGGTGTCGGTAGCCGATTTCATTGAAACCAGGCCAGCTACGCAGATATTATTTTATAGTGCCCATGTGTGTGCGCAATACACAAGGACACTGTCTCTTCCTTTTACTCTCATAACCCAGTGGGACGGTAAACCGATACGACTGGCGAGAGAACATGCGCACGACCGAATTTTAACATGCCCATCCGACGCATGGATCATCTTTCTTGTCAGACAATCAGGTGTCCTAACCAAACTTGAAAACAACATTATCTACTGGGTAATGGAAGCAGAAGAAGAGAGAGTGACCTTGCATATTGCCTACGATCTACATACTTAAAGCATTCTTTTCTACTATAAAGAGTGAATTTTTTAAAAGGGCATGATGGACGATATCGGACACTATAAGATATATCAAAAAAAGGAGGCGCGTCGTTGATATCGATAAAAAGTAAAATTATATCATTAGATTTTTTAAAAATCAATTCCTAGCCTAGAAAAGAGTCGAAAAACAAAATAATATAAGGTATGATTTTGAAAAACATATAGTTATTTTATTTTATAGTGTTGCTGATAAGGATCAAATAATATAAGCAATAATAGATACCGCGAATAAAAAAAAGTGCATAATAGAAAATTGTCTTTTGCTAGTATTTGTTCACTAATATTTGTGACTACAGTGCTAACTTGATTGTCAATCGTTTTCACAATCGGCTTGAAGTACAGTCGACAAACAATTATTAGCGTTTATACACAAGACATAGACACGACGTCTACAAAATTTGTGAAGTAATTTATCAAGCCCGAGCGTCTGCTGAAAAGATCTCTTTGAGGGATAACCTCGTCCTTTGTACTTTGTTATTTGTACGTCCTACTGTGTAATGAGCGAACCTATTTTTATCAATAACTAAACGTCCAATTATTGAGTTTTCGAAAAATAGTTATTGATTTATTGGTTGTGTATGTTTGAACAAGATTTTATAATAATACTAGCGACCCACCCCGGCTTCGCACGGGTGCAATGCTGATACTAAATTAAATACACTACAGAAAAACTATGAACGTTGTATATAAAAACATAGCGGCCCGCTCCGACTTTGCACGGGCATAAAATATATATGCCTATGTCACTCAATGAAAACATGATTAAAATCGATCCAGTATTTTTGATTCATTAATTACTGCCCTTGGCCTGCACGCATTCAATTTGGAGTAAAACAATTCCTCTTTCCCTATACTTACTATGAAGATTTCCTGCTATCTTTAGAATATCTAAATTCATACAATTTTTATTACATTACACATTTTTACTCATTTACTTTTTACATTTTTACCTAGGTATTTATTTTATTTTTACAACAATTAATATATTACAGGATGTCTTTATACACAACGTTCACAGCTTTCTTGTCATTAGACAATACAAACATGTTTTCTCTTGAGGTTACTCTTGAAAGAGCGACATACAGTTGGCCATGTGAAAAACAGTCAACGCTCAAATCTCCCCGCACTGCCCCGTCCGGCCGGTACCGCCCGCCGCAAACGAAAATTTTAAATTTGTAATATCTCCGAAAATATTTGTTTAATTTACATGCTGTAAGGAACCATATTGATCTATATTAATTGCACTGTACTTAAGGTACTTAATTCGATAAGGATTAATGCCGTATTACAACTGTATTTAAGGTACTTAATTCTATAAGGATTAATGCCGTATTGCTTAAAATAGCTTCGTAAATAAGCCATTTTTTCACGTAAAAAGTAAACAATAAAAATGGTTAATGTGGGTTATCCCTAAAAGATAAACATATACCATCGCGGACTTTGTTGTAGACCTTTTTATGGTGTACAATACTGTAGTACATTAATTTGATCTAACTCGTAGGGTTTAGGCAGCGTTTTTGCTAAAATAGGTTAATTTACGACATCACGTTAGAAACCTCTAAAATTAGCAATGTTGCCTTAGTATATTATGCATGTATTATACATATAAACCTTCCTCTTGAATCACTCTATCTATTGGAAAAAACCGCATCAAAATCCGTTGCGTAGTTTTAAAGATTTAAGCGCACATAGGGATATAGGGACAGAAAAGGCGACTTTGTTTTATACTATGTAGTGATAGTGACTACTTGTCTGTGCCCTATGTATATATTTTAAACATTAATAGTAGATAATGGTCTTGAAAGTGTTGTAATGCTATGTATTCAGTTAGGGGCCTACTTAGCTTCTAATTATTCTAAAACATTTAGGTAACATGTAATATATGATACATCTTATATTACATGTTACCTAAATGTTCATAGGTCTCTTATATACTTACTAGGGTGAATTATATATACTATGTTAAGCATGACTGTCAAATGACAATGTGTGACATCACATTGTTTTAAACCATATAGTAAATTACGAGTATGTAACAGAAAGCTGGCATAAAACAACACATAAAGATGTACCAACATAAATCAGATACACCACACACCACAAAATAAATTTTACATAAAATAACTACATTGGTGCTGTAAGCGTTATCTCAGAAGCGTGAGACGCAAATACATAACGTTTTCAATCACTTGGCGCTCAAACTGTTCCAATTTCAACGAAATTCAATGCGGCTGTATTCAAAGGGATCCAAATGGATATACAAACACGTGGCTTAAGGAGATTCGTGTATTCTTTGGGTAGATTTCTCGGTGCATTCTGTGACGTCACGGCGGGAGTGCCTGTACAAATCCCCGTATCGGGCTATCCGGCACTAACAATATCTGTTTAGTTTATGTATTTTGTCTCGTCTCGTTCGTTCAAAAGTTCAATGTTCAAGTGGTTAAGCACTTTAAACAATTCTTCGTGTTCAACCAGTAAAATGTTTGATGCATTTGTTTTCGCATGCACTTTAAAAATTTGGTAATTTTGACTAAGTAGTCAGTACATTCGTTTTAAATGCTTCACAAGCAAATACATTTCACTGTCATCGTTGTCATGGCTAACTCATTTGTTTTTGCCAGTATTCCTTCCTGAAAAATCTTTTAAGTATACGGGTGGTAAATTTATTACTTTTTTGCATACTTCTATGTAATATTTGTCATATTTGTCCAAATCGACTCTACATATAGTTAACAGACTGCAAGTAAATACACAACATACATAGTGGATGACCTAAGACCAGCTTAAGTTAAAACCTAAAACGTCAGTTCGAATCTTGAATTAGATATTATGCTGAGCGTCAGAAATCCTACTATAAGGCAGTACGCCCACTCTGCCAAGGACGTCCCAGCTGTTCAAATTTGCACACCTACATACAGAGCGCTGGGCATCTTAAGAGGCTTATGGTACAGTCAGCATCGTCTAGGTTTCGAAAGTAACCATCATTGTTATAAAACTATGCCTAAAAATATAAACGAATACATGTACATTTACTGGTACAGTAATATTATTAAAACTAACGTTTTGCTGATTATTTACGTATTTACGTAATTAAATAAAAATTTACACGTATATACATCGAGATATCTAGCAGTGGCAAACACCGGTTTCTCTGTAAGGTAGGTTTGGATCAGGGTCTTCAAATGGTGAATCTTCAAAAGGATTAGTGCATCTGATAGGAATCCAGTTATAGGAACCTCGAGCCACTGAATACTAGATAGTATAGATTCAATCTGTAACACTTAAGCTCAACTGAGATGTATCATATTGATAGTTTTAAACATAATTAAGCTTGCTCTAATTATAGTTACTTCTGTGTCATTTTAGAAAATTATATCAAAAATACTTAATGAAAATTGAGAATGAGCTGCTTCTGAGAAGTAAATCTTTTTGTGGAACCATTTTGACTCGGAGAGAGCTTCAAATGTCGTATGCTTATTGAGTTATAATAAATTAAATCATACAATTTTCTTATTTCACTGGGATGTACAATATTTTTTACCGTTAAATAAAGACGAACTAATGAATTAGGAGGCAATTAAGAAGGGACCATGTAGTAAAAAAAAATTTACAATTTTTTATTTGCTTTTAACGGAATTTTTGAACATAATTTTTAAGAATTTCCAGAAGTCCGATTAACTTGAAATTTTGTTTCCCATTATCCTTATAAAATGTGTTTTTAGTTATTTATTAAGATTAAAGTGAAGGGCAACCATTATCCTTATTTTTACAGGGGTTACAAACATGTATATCGTATCTATGGTGTCAAGGGCCGCAAGCTAAAATCATTTACTAGGTATTGATTGAAGTGTTGGTAATTCCAAGTTAACGATGTATTTATTTACTTTTGTCCTAACTCAGAATCTGCACAAGATTTATATAAAATTATCAAATTATGTATTCGTCGTAGGAATATAGATAGTCCGTAAGTTAAATTAATGTTATACTATGAGGGTGTCATTTTCTACCTAGAAAAAACCCTCTCTAAAAATAAAGATTAAAAAAAAAAAAACATTGTATGCTCTTTCAAAACTTTTGAAGATTTGATAAAGACTACAATCGTATTTGGTAATAATTTAATTGGGTTTTCATATTTTTTTACTTCAAATGGGCTTATAAAAAAGGCCGGTGGGCCACATGCGGCCCGTGGGCCGCAGGTTGAATATAGCTGGAGAGTGTAAAGAACGTTGCTTTATAATAATCTTTACTAATATTATAAATGTAAAAGTTCGTAAGTATGGATGATGGCTGCTTGTTGCTCTTTTACACAAAAAATACTGAACTGCCGGTAGTATTATAGATTCTAGACTAGCACAAATTATATGCTTTTTTTTATCGCAGCAAAATGTACTGTTCCAGCGGGTTTTTTTGCGTGTACAGAGTCACGCGACATCTAATAATACCTATAATTTAAATATTGTAGCTACTATTCGTTGTTATCTATCAATGTTAAGACACTGAACAAATATTTGATTTTTAATCAAATACCCAAGTTCAAAGTGGAACGTATTATGAAATGATTGGTTCAAGTTAATATCAATAGCCCATTGACCGGGAAGTTAGCGAACAGCTTTTGATCCGTTCCCGGCGCTTACAGTGTTTGCGCGGTACTTGCGTGTTATTGGTCCTCTAACGATAACTTTGTTTCAATTCATATTACTCGTAAGTCATATTTGAAGCTATATGAAGGAACCTTGAATACGTCCTAGTATTTCAAATTCAATCACGTTATTGGTATAATATATTTTTCTGCCTTTTTATTGTTCTATTTTATTAGTATAAAATAGTTTAGTAACTTTTATTGATGTGGCCAGGTTTGACTATAATCTATATATATAAAAGAAAGTCGTGTTTGTTACAACACTTATAACTCGAGAACGGCTGAACCAATTTTCATGGATTTGTCTCCTACCCGAATAGCAGAATACATATTAAAAATAGTGAAAACTTGATGTGTAATGAATAATTAATCATATAAATAAATGCTCATATTTTGTTCATCAAATGTCAAACATTTGTTGTCAAATGATGTAACAACTATGCGTTCAGAAATCTATTAATGTATGCGTATTGAAGTGTCAGTTTGTAACTTTCAATTAGCAACGTTTTTCTAAATGCATATGACATTTTAAACGATATTTTCTTCTTTTTTTTGGCATTGGCAACGATATCTAGGTACTGAAAACGAAAATGAAATTTAAAAAAATGTCTGTCTGTCAGCGTGTCTCTTTGCTCCGGCTAATCTCTGGAACGGCCGGACCGATTTTAACGAGACTTTCACTGGTAGATAGCGAAAGTTACAAGGATTAATTTAGGCTACTTTTCATCATCATCATCATCATCATCATCATCATCATCATCATCATCATCATCATCATCATCATCATCATCATCGTCATCTAACTAATGATCACCGAATCGGCTGGACCGACTGTGACGGGAGCATTCACCGGGCGTTAGCTTATGTTAGTAGGAGTAATCTATACATCTATATGTATAAAAGTAAGTCGTGTTAGTTAAATTATTGATAACTCAAGAACGGCTTTATCGATATGGCTGAAAATTGGTGAGGAAGTAGCTTAGAGCAAGTAGACGGACATAGGATACTATTTATTCCATTTGACAGCGTTTCCGTGAACGTTGCGGGTTCTGCGTTAGGGTTTCGCGTTGTGGGTTCCACGTTGCGGGTACCGGATTCCGCGTTGCGGGTACCGGATTCCGCGTTGCGGGTACCGGATTTCGCGTTGCGGGTTTCGGGTTCCCATGCTGCTGGTTCCGCGTTGCGGGTTCCGGGTTCCCGTGTTGCGCGTTCCGGGTTCTGCGTTCCGGGTTCTGCGTTCCGGGTTCCCGCGTTGCGGGTTCCGGGTTCCGGCGTTGAGGGTTCCGGGTTCCGGGTTCCCGCGTTTCGGGTTTCCGGGTTCCCGCGTTGCGGGTTCCGGGTTCCCGCGTTTCGGGTTTCGGGTTCCCGCGTTGCGGGTTCCAGGTTCCACGTTGTTTTTTTTTAGTTGAATTTTATCATAAACCCTTTTTATGCTCAACGAAGTGGGCACGGGTCAACTAGTATAATATAATAATATAATATCTATGGGCGCTTCACACCACGTCAATCATGTCCCGTGCTAAGTATCCGAAGAACTTGTGTTACAGGTACCAGACAACGGAAATATATTTAATATTTTTATACTATAAACATAATATTTAAGATTTTTATTATATTAATTGACAAATTTAACACACATCCATGACTCAGGAAAATTTTAAGCTTTTTGTTCCCTCAGCGGGATTCGAACCCGCGACCTCCGGGTCAAGAGCCAAACTCTGACACACTAGACCACGGAGGCGTCAGACTATAGGCAATACATATATAAAAGTTCTTCGAGAACTCAGCACGGGCCAGATTAACGTTGTGTGAAAGCGTCTAGCTATATTATTATGTCGACGGATATATAAAAAGGATAGTAATGCTTAGCTCTTAAAACAAATATGCAGCTCTCGCCAATTTTTCAACACTTTAAGTTCATTCCTTTGAGGATCATTTTCAAAATGGCGGAATTTTCTCGATCACAGCTCAGTTCGCTTACAGACTAGTATCCATTTAACGAGTACATTTTATAAACTGTAATAAACGATCGGTGTTAAACCCAAATTGAGCTGAGCTGAGTCCTGAAGCGTTTAAGTATTTACGACCGTCAACAAGTTATTAATAAGATGCTCATTACGAGCGGGACCGTCTTCGTGCCATGATTTATTAGGTATTTAACTTTTATGGTGCTGCTAAGTGGCGAGAAACTCGGGGTAATGTAAGCTGTACAGTTAAACAAATTGTCTCTAGGGAACTAAAAAAAGTTGGTTCCATTAAAACGGGGCGCTCCTAAGTAAAATATATTTTGATTTAAAAGAAGTTAAGTTTATTTCCGTGTTTTTAATTATAAATAATAAAATAATAATGAATAAAATAAAGGTTGTTTATTTTCTGACAAATGTTACAAAATTACAATGTTTGGGGATCTCCATGTAAGTTAAAACTTGTGTTAGGAGAAGAGGAGCTCTTTCTATGGGACAATTTTTAATACACAATAATTATTAATTAAGGTTTTTATATATTTATACATTTTACATTTTTATTATTTCTGTGCCTACGAGAGTAACCGTGATATAATAATGGACGTCAAATATTAGTAACATTCCGCCAAACAAACATACACCGCTGCAGAATTATATATAGTCCTGGTAAATCTAATGTTTTTTCTTAAAAGTTTAAATATATTTATAAATGGTGTTTTAACACCTGCAATCTGCATATTACCGTAAACTTTGTTTTTATCAGTTTCACCAGAACTACATTTAATTAAGTCAGGATTATGCACTTACTCCAAAAGCAAATTTCAAAAGCGCAAAGACGTAGTCAATTTCAAAGAAAAGCACCGAGCTTACTTCATTTTGTATGTCCCAATGTTCCCAGCGAACATTCGACAAAGGTTATGAAAACATCTAATTAGGAAAATATACCGTTGGAAAGTTTTTCAGCTAATTTAATCCCACTTGGAGCGCGAGGCTGCAAAGTTGGACTCAAATATCATGAACTAGAACTTGCGCGCATCACAAAGCTTTGTCAAGTCCTAATAACATTTTATTGTTTACCTTTGTTTAGTGAGTTCGTTCGTTTTGTTGTATATGCTAAATATTAATATCATATTATTTGATAATGCTCTTTTCTTTTTCGCTTAACGTGATGCCTAATTTGAAAACATTTTTTGTAAAATTTACTCTGAATAATTACGATATTTTAAAGTTAGCGTTAGTAACTTGAACATTTATCCAAGATTCATAATCAGAAGTGTTTTCGCGCGTTCATTTCAACATTAACAATGCTTTTTGCACGTTTCAGAACATTTGCTCGTATCTTTATCTGGCCTTCAAGACGACGCCATTGTGCGAGTTTCCGACCCGCTGGCATATGCAAGGAAGCTTCTACACCTTTGACTCGAGCGCACTGACGGCCTTACACTTCCATGCACCTCAATGTTTTATTGTTACACTTGCATTCGCCGGATAGAGACGAAAAAACATTTATTCTATTATGATAGTACGGATCTCTCGTTGTGACTAGAATGTGATTTGGCTGAAATTTTTCTCCGTTTGAAACTTAGTTTCTCTAGTGCCCGTTGGAAGTATAAAGTTTATATTCTATTTTAAGTAATTGTTTTCCTCATTCCGATTGCAACTGCCATTTAAAAATAGGTACTTTGAATCGAATTAAATTACCTAATCCCAACAGCAATCCTCAATGACAATAATAATAATAATAGCTCCCATCACCGATTTTGGTGTCGGTATCCGATATCATTGAAACCAGGCCAGCTACGCAGGTGTTATTTTTATAGTGCTCAAGTGTACGCGCAATACACAAAGACACTCTCCCTTCCTTTTACTCTCATAACCCCGTGGGAAGGTAAACCGACACGACTGGCGAGAGAACAGGCGCAGGACCGTACTTTTTACATGCTCATACGACGCATGGATAATCTTTCTTGTCAAACAGGTGATCAGCCTGCATTGTCCTAATCAAACTTGGAAACAACATTTTACGCGGGAATCGAAACCACGACGTCGTGGAGAGCGAAGCTCAGAACCACTAGATGGATCACGGACGCGCTATAAATGACAATAGTTTGTCTGTGAGCAATCATTAGGAAATCTACGCATATAACAGACACGGTCCCGAGGTATTTCCATTGATTCATGTAATAACGAAGTCTACAGAAGAAGTATGAATAAATAATGAGTTTAGAACAAAGTTGTAATTCTCGAGAAAGTTCCACGATCGTTCTTCATAAATATGATCAGCTTAATCCACTGGAATATTTATCGAATGAATTATAATTGAGATAACAAACATTGAATTCGCAGAGCCTTAATTGACAGCTTACTGAGCTCCGGCACACCTCGACTTTAGAATGAGTCCGCTATCATGGGTAAGCCTATTGTTAGACGGATTCTCTCATTGGATGGGCTCATTTTTAGGTACCTGAAACTGGCATACTTAGATATTGACACTTACAATTTGCTATACGTTATTCCGAAGACGTATTATGAAATGATATTCTACGTGGTATTAATAGATATTAATTGATGAAATATTGATACTTTTAATTACACTTAGAAATAGTAAGAAGTATTTTTAATACGAGTATTTGTTTATTTATCAAATAAGTGAAAGTAAAAATTCTTGTAAACGTCAAAAGTTTGGAATTTAAATTGATTTACTTAATGGTGGCCGTATTATAGCAGACATCGGCTAAAAGAAATCTAAACTTATAATTGCGACAGAGTTCTTAGTAATAATTCACACCCTGAAAGCCTTAAAGTTTCCTGGTGTTCTGTGTAACTTTGTTTTATAAAGCCATTACTCATTCTTTTGTTAGCGATTACGACAGCAAATTTTTCACGATGAGACAAATTTTGTGAATAAATTAAGCGCTGTTATAATCTCGTGTAATAAAAATAACCGAGAGGAAAGAGTTTTAATTTGCTTAGAAAGTTTACCTGCCTTGAAATTATTATGTTACATAAAAAATCCAAACTTTGTAACCGTTTAAACCCTTTTAATGATCGTAACAATTAAAAAGTGGTGAAATTTTAAAATCTTGTACAGAAACGTTGTATCGAGTTTCACAGAAAAAATAACACCTTTAGATACTTTTTAGGAAGTGATTCTTTTATTTACACTACTAACATTATGAGTGACTCAACTATTTTATACGTTTAGGACAAGAGACATTGCGCTACAAACCTCGGATCTGATGGCTCCGCTATTTATTTAGTGTCAAGCACTCAGTTGTTTCAGTTGAAGCTAATTTGAAGCGATAAAGTAAACAAGGCGGTCGTCTGCTCAGACAAATGTACGAATTGTGAATATAACTGGGATGAGCCCGTGTCAATTACGCATTGAGAAGGGTCTAGCCTGCGACAAATAGAATAGCTCCAACTGACTGCACGGACTCCCTGATCAATAACCACAAGAATCAAGTTACAGACACCAATTAGTTTACAAAAAATCTGTTCGAGATAATAGCTAGAACTTTATCTAATTAATGGTCTACGCCGTCAGCAATGTTCGTAGACCCTCTACGAACCTATGCTGTGCTACGAAATACGCTTACTCGACTATTTACGTTTTTCTTTCATTTAAGATATTAAAAGACGTCTGTTTTCTTATCTAACATTGAATATATTAAAATGAAATATATTTTATGCTTTTAAATAAGTTATACCCGTGAGGTATCTAGGAATTATAATAATATCTAGTATAATATCTGTAATAATGAATATTATATATATTATTATTTAAAATTTATTTCTTTGTATTGAATAAGCTTTGAAAGTAATTTTTCTCACATTCTCGTACATTACACACAGATAAGGATATAGCAAAATTTTACTACGGCAAAAGATTTATTACAGACTAGCTGTGCCCGCGACTCCGTACGCGTGGAAAAGTAATTTAGGGCAGTGTTATAATAAATCTGTTTTAAAAATATTTTTAGTTATAAAAACTGTCGTCGAGGTATTTAAAAAACTACTTTATGTTGACAATTCCTACTACCAGCTTGACAAACGACCGTGTATAATTACTATAATGCGAACGGGACTACTTGATAGTACGCTCACATACACGACGAACATCTAGTACTAAGATTTGTATGGATTTTGCGCCGCAGCGACTGCAGACGATGATCGTTTCCACGCCGACGCTGCTGGTGTGGCGACAATGATATTAAGACAGCGCGCCGCAAAATTTTGCGGTCTTTTAGCCTTTAGGTGCGTAAGTCCGACTCGCACTTGCCCGGTTTTTTATTTATTAATAACCAAACATGTAGGTACTGATTATAAATCACTTCACTGTTAAAGTACTGATTTTATACAGAAAAGTAGCAAAATATAGAAAGTCCCAAAAGAAAGAAAACAAACCTAAGTTGTACCTAACATAAAAACCATTCGGTCCATAATACAACTACTACTGTAAAAACTAAGAAATAAAAATATCAAGAAAAACATAAATCTAACTTATATTGACATAACTTTTTTAGATTAACTGTAAACACAATACTTATGTTAATCAAAATTCTATGCATAATATGCAGTTATCGAATACATAATTTGGACAAAGAAGACTATAAAAATGTACAGTAATAGTAGGCTGTAGTATGAATTTTAACGGACGGAATGAGAACTATAATATACAATGCAAAATAATATTATACATTGCTAATGATGCACGCTGAGTATAACTCTCGGATAACGTATTGTATAAATGTAGGTACCTACTCAACTTTGCTATAATTGTATTAAAAGTACGGCATTTGGCGTATAGATGTCGCTATTATGGTCTGCTCTGCATCGCGCTATCGCTTGTAAGATAGATTTGTATATGAGAATACTCTATCAATATTATGATATTTGGCAAAAAAACCCATAATAATCTGTTAACACATATCCAGGGCAGGCCGCAAAAGGCTAGAATTTTAAAAGGTATCTCGATTGGAATCGAGTTGTATCAACAGTTTTCCCCTGTAACACAGTTTAGTAACTATGAAGATGTTTTTTAACGTATATATTATAAAATAGAAAAAACAAAAAAAAGAGCAATATATTTATGAAAATCTTAAAACTGTTTTTAAAATTCCGTACCTCAAAAGGAAAAAACGAAACACATATTATAAGATTATTTCCATGTCCGTCTGTCTGTCAAGACCCTTTTACTCAGAAACGCGTGTAGGTATCAAGATGAAAATTATATAAAATACTCAGGATACCTACTGTTCCTTGAAGCAGTGAAAAAATCAGACTTCTTAGCCAATGCAACCAAAAGCAGTCGCTAGGTATGTCGCTAAATTCCGTCATTTTCGACACTCGTAAGGGAATCAAAACCTAAAGGTTACTTCCCGTGAACTCAAAATCATAAAATTTGAAACCAAGCAACGTCTAAAACCATACGTTTTTAGTAACATTATATAGATAGTAAAAATATTTAGATTTTTTTAAACTTAGTACCGTTTGTCATGAATGTGTATAATTGAAACTTATAACAAATACTTAGGTCTCTAATATATTCAAGCTGTAACCAAATCAAAATTCTATGTCAATCAGGTTTGTATGGAGCTATCGGTGCGCAAGTCCAACTCGCACTTGGCCGGTTTTTATTTATTTACTTATTACTAACCTACGCTAACAAATATGTATTCAGTACCTACTTATCACAAAGGACTTTACAGTAAAAGTACTAACTGATTTTATACAAATAACTTTCGTAATAAACTCAAGAAAAAAAATCTTAGATTGTCCCTAGCAAGCCTAAAACTAACAAATAAAAGTCACCCCCGCGGCCCCGGTGCGTTTGCTGCGAATACAATTTGAAGCGGCGCGGCGCGGGCGGCGCGCGGCTCCCGGACCCGGCGCGCGCTTCCTACAAACGTCCAGCAAAAACGACATGATCTTTTAAAATTGTCATAACTTTTTTATTTATGAACCGATTTACATAAAACAAACACTAAATGTTAAGTGAAGCTTGCCGCAATATATTAGTGAAAAGTACATCTTAATTGGATAAGCCGTTTCTGAGATTAGCGTGCACAAACCCACAGACAAACAGACAAACAGACAAACAGACAAACAGACAAACAGACAAAAATTTCAAAAATCATAGTTTTGGGTACTATTGCGTAAATAAAGGTCCCCTATCATATTTTTTTTCAAATATCTTCAATGTACAGACACGACTCCTCTACAGATTTATTATATGTATAGAAAAATGTACCATTTTCGAGAAAATATTTCTCGAAAATGGTACATTTTTGTTTTCAATGTTTAATCAAGCGCAAAAATGCCGCGGGTGACATATAGTGTAGTACATAGAGAGACAACTTTACACTCGTTATGATAGATAGTAGCCTAAACGTTAACGTTATTTGGTAACATTTGTTTAGTTAGCCAACCCCTGCCACTTACGTGTTTATCCTTCGTGAGATAGTGACAGCTTTGTTCTTTGATAGATGACTTTCTTACTCAGAAACTATGCGCGTTCCGGTGTGTAAGACATATTTATAATAATTCTGAAAGAGAAAAAAAGGTATACGTTTCATAAAATATCTTCGAACATTGAAAACTATTTACTTATTACTTATTTACTTAGGATCTTCTTGCCGGGTTGGTTCCCGAATAGGTGGTGCATTATATGTATCTAAATAATATTTCAATTCTTTAAGTGTTAGTTTTTTTTACCTATTGGGATTTTTTTTCATTTTAATAAAAAAAATATTAACCATGAAGTGTAAGGATGCACTGGTCTAAATAAATACGAGACCCACCCTCTCTTTTTACAAAGCCACGCCTTACGGTAAATAAACGGGTGATTTATTATTATCAGATAAATTATACCGGGGGTATGATGAAATCGACCTAAGCCCATTATTTATGGAAGATATTTTTATGGCGTGTTAAGAAATGGAAACTAAAATCCCTTGACTTTGTAAGTCTCTTGGGTGTATAACGATTTATATCATGCAACTGCATAACTTGAGTACTGGCATCCCCATTTTCTCTTACTCCTTTTTGAAGCCTTTTAACAGAATTCAAATCTACTGTCCAGGCTAGGGCTTTCCTCTGAAGCACAAGTAGCCTGTGCTACAAATCCACATTCATGGATTTTTATGCTATCAAAGCAAAAATGGTCTCTATTAAGTCGACTGCGTTTGAGTACTAAGCTGAAGATAATAATATAAGATAGTGATAAACTAGATCGCTGGTACTAAAATACTTTAGAGAGTTCACGTAAGTTTAATATTATAAAATGATTAATAATATTAGAGAGACAGAACTGAGTATTTTTGATATGAATTTTAGCTTGATATTTACATGCGTTCCTGAGAAAAAGAGTATTAACAGACATGCAGCCAGATGGACAACAAAGTGATTCCATAAGGGTCCTTTTTATCTTTCTTAAGTACGGAAACTTAAAAAATAATTAAAACGTATTTGGAGAATTCAATCACTTAAAATAATGTATTGAAAGCTACTCTGTTTGCATAAAATTGCGCTGTGATCGTGTGCTGGGTCGATGAATCTTATATTGGCCGTAGTGTGTTTGATATCCGTAACAAAATGGCTACCCAGCAGAACTGCGGGCAATTCCATTAGACTGTAAATAAATTCATTTCAATCTGAAGTTTCTTCACTCCGAAGTAGATCTCTCGATTTAAGTTTTAAGAGTTTTAAAATGCACCACCCACCCAATTAGACTAAAAATGTAATACCCTCCTATTGTTTTAACTCTACAGAATCCTTCATCAACTAAGTGTTCGGTGATTTATTTTAAGAATAACAGAGTAAATATGGGAAAAATAGCATGTCTGCTATTTTTCCTATTCCTCCTCAATAGTGATCATGAATTAATAATAATAATATGTCTATTATTATTATTAATTCATGATTACTATTTTTATAAAAAAAATATGTAATTTTTATAAAAATAGTGATTATGAATTATATGACCTACTTTATTGCTAATTTTACACCTCTATTATTACAATCGGATCAGTAGATTAGGCGTTTTTTTTAATTAATAACACATACCTATATATATATATGTTAATAATTTTAAAAGGCAAACCACGGCTCAGTTATTTCCTTATTTCATCCCAATTTGGACCGTTTTTTATAATATGAAGTCTGATTAAAGTTCTTTAAACTTTTTTCTCTTACATTGTCTGTTATTTCCATAGTTAAAAAAAAGGTTGCCGATGGCCACAGCAACATTTATACTGTACATTGTATACTACTTATATAACGTTTTGCGTTACAAGTAAAAATATTACTTTTGGCCCATAAATGATTCGCAAAAAGGGGTCAACAGTAAAAAGTATGAATTGGAGTCATTAATATCGCTGCAAAGCTCGATAATAATTATATCATTTTGGTGGCGCCGGGAGGAGGCAGTAAATTAACCCCGCGGTAGCTACATTATCTCGTTTCCAGCAGAGTTGCGGCCGCGGCGACCCTGCGCCGGTCGCCTCGACCCACGAGCGTCGGCTACAATTATATGTCAGATAGTACGCATCGATACCAGCTGGGATTCCATGTTTAAATAGCTGCTACGATATACTATTTTTAATGTACATATTCACAATAATAACACACAACTTTTTTATACTTTTATTTTTTTTATACTTTCTTTGTTCCTACAGCCATGGAACTGCAAACTATGCTCCAAGATGTGAGCGGTACAAGCCTTGAGGTGGAGGAAAGGATCTATATGTGTATTCTTCCCGTCCTAACCTACGGTGCTCAAACCTGGTCAATGACCGAAGCACAAAAGTTTCGGTTAAGAGTTTGTTAAAGAGCAATGGAGCGCAGCATCCTGGGAATAAAACTAGTTGACCAAGTACGGAACACCGCTGTGCTCCAAAACAGGCATCACAGACGTAGGAATAAGGAGAGTTAAGCTAAAATGGGATTGGGCAGGACACATAAGTCGCATGCACACCGCGGTGGGTCTAATTAAAAAAATATATAAAAATAATTGGCTAATAAAAAAAAATAACAGTTCCATCCGCAGTCCAAACCGGATTGATCCCGCTGCGGCTTGGGACGAAGTCCGAGCTGTATGGGGTTTTTGGGGCCAACGCGCGAATAGCGATTTCACGCGTTAAGGCTGATGATGTGACGATTTTTATATGCGTACTGAGAGTCGAAGTTAGTAAGAAGTATAGAATAGGCACAAAGTAAAAAGAAAACATTGTGTTTATGAAGTCAATTCAAGATCTTGCTAAAAAGGAAGTTAAAACATAAACAAGATTTAGTTTATTTCATTGTAGGTATGATATTTGAGCGCACAAACTTTGATAAATTCTAGCGAAAATATATTTAATAGTACGACTTAAGACACGAAATATTACATCGTTGAAAAATATTACAAAGTCGAGAAAATAGGGAAGAAAATAATACCGCGCTAGCATTAAAAACTTGTACCAACAAATATAATAAAGACAAGGACTGTTTGACCTACTTGAGTTTATTAGCAAGAATCCTTGTTAAGACGCTAATGTTTCTTCTATTGTGCAATAAAAAACTTAACAACTTTGTCTTGTCTCGCGGAGTTCTATTCACAGCGAATAATTTAAGGCTGCTAAATAAATTAGCGGTAACTTCAAATAGATGCTACAAATTCTTAATCAATCTCGTTGAGATCTTATATTTGGACTTACGATATTGAGGATTTAAATTATTTCATTTTAGCTATAACAGTATAATAATCTTTTTATTTGCAAATAGCATTATGTCAACACTAAAACCTTTAAACATTGTGACTTACGAGAGTTAATCATTTCAAAAACCGCTAACATTTCATAAAATACATTTTAATCTACAACTAATGTAAAACATCGAACTAACGATAAAAGCGGAAAAATATATAAAACTTTTAGCAAATTGAAGCACACTTTTATGTCCGATTGCCAACGTGCCCGCCCGTACAAATTACCAAACATTTGCTATGAAATTTCGGTTTATCGATAACGGAAGCGAGAAAGATTAACTTCGGCACGAATCGCTCATAAACGTGGCGGGTCGCTGCCGCGGGTCAGCGATAAGAACGGCGCGGCGCGGCGGGCGGCGCTGCCTCATGACCGAGTATTTGAATATTGTATGTAATAGGGGAGACGACTACAATATTTCGTTTAAATTATATTCGTAAATATTTAAGGTTTTACTACTTCATAAACGTAAAACAGGTAATTCAGGTGGTCTAATTACTTAGATACATCTAAATATCCAAAAATTATTTTGCGAAATTAGTTAAATAAATCGACATAATTATATAAAAGTGTCTGAAGTATATTTCAGAGGCGTGATGTCACATTCAATGCTAATTTTGTTAGGAGCGTTTTTATGAGTTTTCTTTAGTACACAATATATAAAACGGGACATATATTGTGAATTGATACTTGGTATAGTGCAGCTGCCTTATAGCGACAGAATTTTACGCCATTCCGTATGGTATGGTCGTACTACACACTACATAAATGGTAATAAGAATTATCCAACAGTTTTAAGTGGTAATTACGATGCCTCTTGATAAGTTAAGGTAAATTAGTAATAGTTTCGTATGTGTGTTGTATGTGTTAATGTCTTTAAATTATACGACGCGTTACGGTTTGATGGAGCCCATCAAAAGCTTACTCGAATACTAAATGCTAATACGACGTTGGGCGGATATGCAAATGGCTCTAATAGATGCAAAAACTCGCCCCACTGCGCCCGTGATGATTAAGATACATGTTTAATATCGGCTTCATGGACACTTGCGATACTGACATAGTATTGGTTGAACCACTATAATTGGTGTAACTCAAAATCAAAACATTTTATTTCCAAATGAAACTTAACAAGCTATTTTCGGAAAGTTTTATATTTTAAAAATGTATACAGTATTTTAATAGTGATAGTAATATATAAACTTATATTGTAAGAAAAGTCAGAGTACATAAACATATAGTACATTGAAGCAGCCTTGCAAGTGGCCATCTTATTCCATAGGAGTGCAATGCTCTATGAAATAATTGACCTTTAAAAAAGGTTTAGCACACAAACGTTTTTTTTACTACATTTTTAAATTTATTGATACGAAGGCTCTCAACGTTGTTTGGGATTCTATTGTGTAGGCGTATACATTGACCTTTAAATGATTTACTTATTTCACTCAGTCTGATCACCGGTATATATTTTTCACAATTTTAATTAATATTACTTCAATTATTTTTAACATACAACACATTGTCTAAAATTATATTAGATAGATACGCCCATTTTAAAGCACGCCTATGGCTGACTCTGTCTATATCATACGGCCCTTATCCAAGATGCCAACTATTTAATCACCTACGAACTTCAAAAATAAAATGTATGGGATTTGACATAATATTCGCTTAGTGACACGCGAATTCGTATATCACTTAGCGAATATTCTAATCGAATAATATAATATTCGAATCCCATTTTTTCTATTTTCGAACTTTGTAAGTAATAAATAATAGCTATGACATCTAGACTAAGGGCTCTGGTTTCTTTCATCCTCAGTATCATAATAATTAGTGGCACAACAATATAATGATGGTTGGTAAAGACACCCGAAAATTGTTGCGTTGTCTGAAACTCGCCCGCCCAATGGTCGTTATGTTATTTGGCGACCGCAAAATTGCCATTTTGATTTAATGCGATATGTAAAATAAGTATTATAAATTGGGTGGCTCTAAAACATCCTTAAATAAGAGTCACTTCTATAAGTCTCTTTTTCCACAGGTTGACACTATGAAGTAATAATAATCTTAAACACCGATAATTTCAATCGTTCACCTACAGCGATATCTGCATCCAATAAATGAAGATACCTTCAAAACTGAACAGGTATTTTACTGACACTCATTGTAACATATCTTTTTATTTATAAAATATACCCTGCGCACACTACACCGAAAATTCGTTTTAATTTCCACCGGAACACGTAGAGCGCTTCAAGCGTCATAACACGTATCAAAATGAAGCGTTAAATCGCGATTTAGCCGCGTGAACGATTTGACTAGTTTTAACGAGAACTTTCGTACGGTCAGCGCGCTAATTCGGCTCTCAGTAATTAATACGTACCTTGTATCGGCCGTGGCGAGTTACCTGGGGGCGGCGCCGAGGTGCCGCTGCCAGTCCGCCGCGCTCCGCCACGGGGGGTGCACGTGCTCGCTGCGTGATCAACTATCACGTAACGTCGTTTAAACTTTCGTGTGCGCCGCCGAATTATGCACTTACCGTGAACTGAGTGGCGACGACAGATTGTGTGATGACATAAAAGGATGCATTACGACGCGCGCGCTTTACTAGGTTAGTGTTTAAGGTCGAGAATCTCGTAGCATGTTCGCTTCCTGTTTGTTTACGTAATTTAATAGTTAAAAAATAGTTGTGCTATTTGGGGATCTAGTTTTGCTTAGAAATTAGTAGTCATTAGTAAATGTACATGAATTTTTATAGTTTAATTATTAATACCGTATTAAACTTGATGGAGAATTTGCGTACAAAGTGAATGTGTTTAGTAGGTGCCAAAAGTTTAAAGTATAATATATTTTATTTGAATACGTATATAGCGTAAGTAACGCGTTATTTTTTTTTAATTTTGTCATACATCATTAGTATATTTACATAAAGTAAATGGCATTCTAACAGTTTTTTGCAGTCTTAGCACAGATTAAATAAACGTAACTCTTAGATTCAATTGTTTGTAATTTATTGTGTGTTAGCACACACACGTGTGCTACGCTCTGCTACGATCCGCTACGCCTCTACGCCGGTGTATCGTTACGTCAATCTCTATCTAACCTTATTTTTAGGGCGTTGAATAAAAGTGGTGTAGATAATTTATAAATCTATAAGACAATTAATTAATTTTATATAAGGACAACTGAATTATGATATTAATTGTAAGGTTGAGTTAATGTTCTATGGAGGCTGCGTTGTTAGGTGATGCTTGTCTTTTGGTTGAGTTTTTTGTATTTACATATTTTATCACCTCTTTGGTTGGATTTGACACTAATTAAAATTTTCTACAGTGAAAGGCAGAAATTTGTTTGCAGATATCATGTTACTAAAAGGTTTGTAAATATGGAAGTAATCAAACCAAATTTTACTAAAGTATACTACTTTTTTATTGTAATCGGTTATGAAATGGCTAAAATATTTCAATGACAAGAAAATTTATAAAAGGCGAGAGAATGCCGGTATTGGTTATTGAACACAAAATATTGCAATAATATCCGAGACTTCATTTAGGTTTTTAATGTTATTTGTTGTGTGTACCTAAATTATTAAATAATTCAATATTTTCTCCATGTACTTTCGTTTGGATGATGAGAATCTTCAGTATGATTTTACGAGAAAATAAAATGTTTCATAAGACTGCAAAGTCAAACACGCTGCTATGTGCGTAGCCGGCTTATTATAATTGCTAACTTTCTAGCTGCTTTGCAATTTAATATAAATAGTTATAAATAAAAGTCAAGACTTGTTTGTTTCATACACTGATAATACAATCTCAATCGAAACCTCTACTTGAGAACCTATTTGTAAGATTAAAAATAATAGTTTCACTTTTAAAACGTAAAAATAAAGATTATACTTATTTTAATGTTTTCCTATAATCTATATTATGAATATAGCGATATAAAAAGAAAAGAAATTCAAGTACTATGTAACATTAATTAAATTGTTCACTTTTGAAGTGAAACGAAACGTTGTTTTATCTATCAAATAGGTTCTCAAGCAGAGGTTACGATTTACTTTTTTTTATTTATACGGGCCTTAGTGCGTTTCATGCACTTTAACATCATATTTTAAGCTTCTGCACTTTAACATCATATTTTAAGCTTCTGCACTTTAACATCATTGATTCTTATTTGAGGTCAGGTTTTTTAAAATTATATATTTAATTAGGCCTATACTTCTTTGTTTCTAATTTTTTTGTAGCTTCAAAGTCAACGTGCTTCTAATGCATGCATATATAAGATTAACAATCTAAGATAATATTATATATTGTTGGTATCACACCTTCCTCTTTAACTCTAACTGTGGCAAATTTCAAACTCCTATATGCGCACGTTTCTTGATACCTACTTTTTAAAATATCTGCATGTATAATTAAGTTTACAATATTAGTTACTTAAGTAGAAGTATAGTACAACTCGTATTTGTAACAACAAAGGGTGGAAAGGGATAATGTTACGTACATATTACATGGTAAGAAACATCGTTTTCATAAGCGGTTAGTCAATTTCCTACCGACACGAGTAAGTCAAGTGGGAGGATAAATATATAGCAGAAGCGTTCTCAAGGGTCACATCAATAAAGTGAAAGCAATATAAGAATAAAGTTAACCCTCAAATATCGCGGGGCCGAGGCGATCGCGGTACTCGACTTGCGTTACCTTCACAGACTCTTTATTTGCTTTTCAAAATCAATGACCCAATAAAGTTAAGGTAGATACAATATGTACAATTGTGATACATCAAAATGGTTATTTGGTTATTGTTGAATGTTATTTTGTAGATTTTTGAATTTATTATCTAAATGGACAACCTGATAATTTATTTGTTACAGAATTACAAAACATTTATGTGGCAACTTAATAATAGGATTAAAATAATAATATATACAAATAATAATAAAATAACAACTATACTAACCTACCTCTAGACCTACCTACTCTATAAATAGAAATAAGCAGCCAGGTTGTCCCCCTCTGGCAGAGTACCTAGCTAGCTGACAGCATTGCCGCGTTGGATAGCAATGGTTATCCGTGTGCTAGGTAGGTCCCCGCTCTAGGGCGTCTAGGGTCAGGACCCTAGACGCAAATGGGTCAATTCCATAAGCTTTTTGGACAGTGCTTTAAAAAGCTTATGTGCACCAAGACCCCAGGAGCCTAGGGTTTCTAAATTAACATACAAATAATAATATTTTAGTTTTAAACTAATTTTAAATCCTAAAGATACGTTGTTTAATGTATATTTAAGTCAAAACATTGTAAATAGCATACCTAATTTGAGGAGGTATTGTCAGTCACCAGAATTGTTAATTTTACACACAACAGGCTGTAGTGACACATAATATCAAGATTATGTGTTACTTCATACGAACCTAATGGCTTTTAAATTACCGCCCTGTTTTGTACATTTTGATAATCAGCCTACAACTAGCCTCGTTATTTCAACAAGAACAATAAATATAAATTAGTTTGTGGATTCATCGAGAATTATAACTATTAATGATAAATCATATTTAATAGTTTCTAATCTGACTTGTTGTATTTTAAATATTATATTAGTATAGTGTTTATTATCAATAACACAAAAAACTCCTTAAAAATAAC
Organism: Celastrina argiolus; assembly: GCA_905187575.2. Taxonomy (NCBI): domain Eukaryota; kingdom Metazoa; phylum Arthropoda; class Insecta; order Lepidoptera; family Lycaenidae; genus Celastrina; species Celastrina argiolus. The sequence continues at coordinate 17,415,239 of LR994580.1, read as the reverse complement.
ATATATAAATTGAAACTATTTTAGGCAAATTATTATTATCTAAACTATAAACTAAACAAGTAATAAAAAAGGCTATAAATATTATTATATTATAACATAAAAGGTACGGGTATAAACAATGAAATTCCCCATTACGGTTTCAGCTACCTATATAATAATGAATGACCTTTACCTGTGACAACGATTACTGTGTGAAACCAGCTGTAGAAAGACATTCGTAATTTTGGTACATTGCCATACTTTTTAAGTATATAAAAATTCAATATTTTACTATTGTAGGCCTCACTAGCATTACGATAAGGGGTAAGAAAGTAAAATGTAATAATCAAGAGCCAAAATATATGGAACGTTCAAGAACATTAGAGGGACCAGCGGAACATGAGCCGCCGACATTGACATGACCATCCGACGCGTGATGGATGGCCTCTCTTGTCAATCTGGTGATCAGTCTACATTATACCAACCTGATTTGAGAATATTTTTCGACATTTCTTAGCCTATGCTTTGTTACCCGACTGTAGTATAAAATAACATAAAATTATTGTCGAACGACCTCTCTTTTAACCAGACTACTTAAATCAATACGCCAAGTTTGTACAGGATAAACATAGAAGCCGATTTAATTATTATATAACCTTAGTAATTACTCAGGCAACTATTAAGAATCTATTGACACATTAATTAAAATCAGATTAGTGCTGGTGCCTAATACAAACTTAAATTTAAAAATAATCAAGCAAAATGCCAGAGAGCCTTGGAGCGTAGCATGATGGGATATAAACTACAAAACCGACAACTCGGTTCTATGATTAGAACTAAAACCAAAGTTTGATATCCTCAGGCGGATGGATGTGACGAAATGGATTTGGGCGGTTTTCACTGTACGACGAAGTGGAGCCAAAGAGTGGAACTCATGGGATAGCAAAACAAATAGAGGTCGGCCAACCATGAGATGGAAAGGTGAGATAAAAGTAATTGCTGGATTCTTCAGGACAAGAATAGCATTCAATGACAGATGTCACAGAGCTAGAAGAGCCATATCGCCTGGGATACACCGAATAAAGATATTAAGTTTTAAAAGCATGTATGACTGTCATACTTTGCCTTTATTTAAAAGTACAGTCATGCCAAAAAAAATGCAATCAATAACAATTTAAAATATCCTTTAGTTCAAGGGAGGATAGGCGTACGGACGAAGTAAGCAATATGGGTTACCTTTACTTCTTCGGAACCCTGAAATATAACTCTTTATAATAATAAACAATAAGAAAAAATAGAAAATAAATTGGTTTTATAAGAATTTAATTGCCAAATCCAGCAATGCTAAATTGTAATGTAAAATTAAAAATACTAAGCGTCAGTTCGAATTCGTTCACTATTAATGCGTGCGACGACGGGTCTCGCTGTCGTGACAACAGTGCAATCTTAGGAGATTGTAAAGTAACTTCTTTAATTATTCATAGGTGTATAATTTATTGTCATAAACGAGAATGCCTTCAGCGGCGTCCCTCTGCGCTGAATTGGTGGGTCTCAAGTCTAAGCTTGTAATCAACACGTTCTTCTGTTTAAATAGGTCATCAGAGGGTTAAGTTATAGGTCCACTCACTTCTTATATGGTTGTATATTCTGGCTTTATATTATTTGTAGGTTTATTTTAATAGTCCCAAAATATCCATTTTTGAACATTTTATTTGTAAGTTTTCTTGATCGTGATTTAAAAAAAGTTTACAATCAAAATTAAAGCTGTTTTAGGGATGTCACGAGGCTGAATCTCATTAACAGTTGATTTTTTACAGATAATGTATTTATATTGCTGCCTTAACAACACAGCAAAATATAATTAATACATAGGCTATACAAAATCGTGATTTCTACGTAGTGTGTAAGCCCGACTTGGCGTAGCTACGAGCACTTAGTACGATTTTATTATTTTGGCTGAGCTGATAATTGTTGAGATGCTATAGCATATTTATTAGCTAGTACTATATATGATAGGTCTTTTATCTAGGTACGTAGGTCCTACTCTTATAACCTCCCTTGATAGACTATCTCACGCATCAAAGTCAAATGTCATATTTGACATTACATTGTTTTAAGTCTAATTAATAATGGCATAGCATTATGTAACAATAATTAGTGAAGTTTAATGTGATCTTGAAAATAAAAACTGTCTTAAAAGATATAAGATATCCAGACATATAAGCACTATACGTTGAAAAATATTTTTATTATTAAGATATAACATTAATATATTGTAATGCATATGATAAATGTTTTAGACACTGAAATAGCTACGTCGACCGTCTTCTAGATCTGTTTCCGATTAGGGGTATCCCTTGAGACTATAATCCGTACTAAAATATTCGGATAAAAATATTGAGAATCTCTGTTTTCTGTTTCAAATGTTCCATTTGAAACCTATACAAAAATGTACTTCAAATGTTTCCACATTTTTATTTATTGATTTCTTTAATATGAATAACCAACAATAATTACAATAAATACATTGGAATAAGATAAATAAAGAGCTAATTGTACTTTTAAATATAGGTCATTTCACCATCCAAAACAAATACACAAATGAAATTAAAATTTGGTAAATCAAAAATAATAACATTTACTATAAATAATATAAAGTTTAAGTTACATGTGTATATGTCCATACACTTTGAATAAGGTTAACAGCTTAAATTAAAATCTCTAAATAAATGTTGTGCATTCTCATCTAGTCGGAACCTTCCACTAGGTGGGGCGTCTTAATGAAGGAAGAAGTAAAAGAAATATAATTTAAATCAGAGTTAACGGCTTACGCATTAGTCTAGTTTCAATAAATCATTAGACACACCAGAATTTAGATTCCAATTAATTGCAGTTCACCATAAACTTAAAATAAACAAAAACAATAATAAAACAAATAAATGTCTATTTTAACGTCTTGATATATAGCTTATGTGTTTTTATTAAGCATTATACCATAAAGGAATAAAAATATTTACACACTGTATAAGTCATACCATTTTTTTTCCTTGTCTTATACGTTATATATATACGTTAGAAAAGTCACAGCGACAGATAAGGACAAAACACAGTATAGTTTATCGAGTGTGTAAATATTTTTATTTACGGGTCAAAAGTAAAATGTATTGATGAAGCGTCTCCGAAGGTATCGCGACAATCCCCTATATTTAGCAACAGCATCACGTAAGATCTTTTTTAAAAGGCAGCAATACGGCGGGGGCACACTGTCTCCTAAACTATATTAGCGCTTCGGCACTCGGCACGGGTCGTTGAGCTGCTTTGATGAAGGATTTGCTTCTTGAAAGCTTTTGTTAAATTTTTCTCCGAGAATTTCTCTTTAAAATAAATAGAAAGTGCCTTGGCGTAGATAGAGAAAATTGTACCGACAAATTGTAGTTATGCAATTACGTTTTTTCACGTTCGAACTGCAAAATACAGCATGATTCACTCTTTACGTCTTTTTTCAAATATTATTTTGTTTCAGATTACTGCAAGATGATATGAAGAATTTCGACACAATTTTCGTTTAAAATAAATAGTTAAATAATAAGTAATCTAACAACATAGATTAGTTTAAATCTACACAATATCAAACGCTTTGTTAAGTTGTAAACACAACACGTATACCTAACACGGAACCAACAATATGGACGAATTGAACAAATCAAATCGATTGTGGAAAATCGACAATAGGTAACGAAGGTTATTCTTTACGGAGGAAAAACTCGGCTCTATACAGCTTATTAATGTTCTATTTGAAAGAAAAAAGTATAGTTTTGTAAATAAGTAAGTAATTTGCTCTATAAAATATTGACTTTATCATAAAGTAGTAAAAAACTTTAATTGGTGTAGTGGATATAACGTAGGTGAATAAAGCTAGTTCATTCACAATTAAAAGTATTAATTATTATAAGGCTAAAACTAGACTAATGTAAGAGAATTAAAACATGTAGACTATTTTACGGCCTAAGGAAATGAATAGTAGCGGGAATGGTTGAACTGTGGCCTACGATCACAATCAGTAAAAGAAACTGAAACTACCGCACTGGAAGACTAAAACTATAAAATGTGTAAAGTTTGTGTACTAATAAGTGAGTTAAATAAGAAGAAGTTGAACTGGTAATATAAAGTAGTAATCGCAGTTTTTGGAAGTCGGTTAAAAATGTGTGAGATATAAATATTGAAAATGTACAAGACTCGTGTAATGAAGTTGGTTATGTGCCTGCTGTGGGCGGCGCTGCTGCGCGCGGCGGACGCGACGGGCGAGTGGAGCGAAGACGCAGAGGACTTGGGTATGTTTAATTAGCTTTGACTGCACTGTTTAATGTTTACTGACCAGTTACTTTAGCTCCTGGGGACTCTTAGAGAAAATAATTAGGTTTAATGAAACTCTTACTACCTTACGCGGATAATTAAAGCTGAAAATAAATGAGCAAAAATCAACTGAAGGAAAAAAAGATGGCTGTTTATGGACATGGTTTTTTGTTGTACGTGAATATTCGTATATATGTTACCGGCCAAACCAGATTTAAGGACAAACTAGTTTTGCCTAGGCAATACCAGTTTATCCTAGAGTGTGCGTATCTATATCAGGATCAACTAGTTTGGCCTAAGCCCGATAGGATAGATTCCTATCGGGCTTAGGACAAATTAGTTTGGATTAGGCTATACTGGTTAATCCTATCGCGTATAGGATGAACTAGTTGAGCCTAGGCAAAACTAGTTTGTCCTTAAATCGTTTGGCCGGTAACATATATAATAAGGGATATCCCTTGTAACCATCTAAAATATAACTTGTAAAAAATGCCAAGTCTCTGGTCAAGAAACTTCTACCGTAAAAAGTTGTGAGATCCATGTTATGCCAAGTCGGGGTTAGTCGGTCGGTGTAACAACATCTTATAACAATACTATTAAGCATCTTTCATGTTTAAAATAAATAAGTAGATTGACTGGGCAATCGCATGAAAACACATTGCAAATAACATCTCTCACAAGTGATAAATATTTAATCAAATCGTTTAGTGCTACCTGGATAATTGATCAGTTTTCCATTTGTTACTTTGAACATAATATGATATTATGGAAACAATTTGACCGTTTGTGAAAAATACTTTCTAGTTGTTATTATGTCGATTTTTCCACCGAAACGTTAAGCAGTTTAGCGTAAAAACCAATTATTTTTTAAAACTCACAGCGCTTTTCGTTATTTTTGTTTCAGCTTATGCAGCTTTTTTCATAAAATTGGAATTATAATTTCACATACCGAAAACTTTTCATTTTAGTACTTGGTAATGATTACAAAAAGTGATACAAAAAAAAACAACAACACACAACATAGAAGTATTATAGTTATTAATCTGAGACACTCACTCGCACTACGTTGCATTTATATATTATGTTTGATATCTATACTAATATACTAATAATATTTTAAAGCGAAAGAGTTTGTTTGTTTAAACACGCTAATATCAGGAACTACTGCTTCGATTTGAAAAAATCTTTTTTTGTTGAATAGTCCATTTTATAGAGGAAGGCTTTTGGGCTGTATAAAATTACGCTGCGACCAATAGGAGCGAAGCGTCAGTGAAAAATGTTGCAAAAACGGGGAAAATTATTCACATTTGAGTACTTTCATTGCGTGCGCTGCAAACGGTTTAAGTTACTCAAAAAATATGTACGAAAGAATTTTTTTTTTTAATTTATTTATTTATTGTCGCTTCAACATCTGGGTCATTAGCGACCACTTTATATAAATCATAATATTATACAATATCTTACTTAAATTAATTTGTAAACATTTATCATTTTCAGGAACTTTAAAGTTGCAGTACATCATTTTCATTATTCAAACATTCTTTTAAATCATTAGGTAAATTACATAAACATTTTTCTGTATTATATTCTGGACATTCTACTAGGAGATGGAGGACGGTAAGAAAAGATCCACATTTACATTTGCTTTTTTCAGACTTTGTGATAATATGGATATGGGTGATATTTGAATGGCCAATTCGCAATCTGGTGGTTACTACCTGATCATATCTACATAGGAAGTGAAGAGGAAGCTTATCAAAAATTGATTTTCTAACACTAAATAATTTTGAGGTATTGCCAGTTTTCCAAAATACATCCCAGCGACATCTTATTTTATGTTTTACATATCTCTTTATATCAGAATATGTTGTCTTATTTGAACACTGAATACTAATTTCATTAATTCCCTTTTTAACCGACTTCCAAAAAAAGGAGGAGGTTCTCAATTCGTCTGTATGTTTTTTTTTTTTTAATAATCATAATAACAAAAACCATCGTGAGCAATCAAAAGATAATCACGATAGTGTTGCCGACAACCACGCGAATGAAGCCGCGGGCATAGCTAGTTTATTATATACTAGCTGTGCCCGCGACTTCGTACGCGTGGAAAAGTGATTTAGGACACTTTTATATTTTTAAATATATTTTTAGTTTATTGGCGCAACCGCTGACAACTTTCGCCAATAGGTACTTCCCAGTGTATCCCAGTGTTGATCCCGATCCAGCAAGTCACGTACCCGGCAAGCCTCTTGGTATGCAGGGTATAATAATAATATAGTACCATCCTTTCGGAGCTCGGCAAAAGAAGTAGGCCTTCGAACAATATGTAGAAGTCAGCAAAGGTATTCGAAGTTAGGATAATATTATTCGAATGCACCGTATAGACCCAGCCAATTTTTCACGTTAATTTAGTAAATTATTTAACTTCGATGTCCGTCTGTCTATCTGTCTGGTTGTCAAAATTTTAACACGTGTAGGTATCAAGCTAACAATCCTATTAAATACTCAGGATCTTCTGTCCCTTCTGGCTTTGAAAAAAACAGACTCCTTAGCCACATCTACCCAAAGATTCAGCCGTATCTCTCTAATTTTCGACACTCTAAAGGGAACCAAAACCTAAATTTGATACGAAGCAACGTCTTAATAGTGCCGACATAGGATAAATTGCGAAACCATAAAATTATTTTCAATTTTTTTGAACTTACTACCGTTTTTGTCATTAATATTTTGAGATATTAAATTGAAACATAATATATTGCAATTATTAAGGTATTTAAAACGAAACTCTCGGTTAGACATGGGCGCAGCGGCATGCCCCGTCGAGGATCTAGCAGGCTTACTCTCGACACAACCGAGAATCGAATCAGTTCGATCTCAACGGATTTGGTGTTTTATTTGGTAGATTACTTTGGAACTAATTAGGATAAAGAAAACCTTTGGAACGTAACTTTTTGTACACCCGACGATATCAATCGACATAGAACAAAAATAAACAAACGTCAATTTATTCGGGAGTATGCGGCACGATCGAATCTGAATCAAAATCGAATCAGTTTGGAGAGTTAGGCCCCAGCTCGGCGCGCCGATCGGTTTTAGTAGCGTTTTTTTACTAACCTACCCTAAGTATAACAATAATATAAATAAATTAAATTTAGTTTTAAAGAAAATATAAAATAAAAAAATATGACTACAAATATGATTGAACCACATCTAAATCGGATAAGCCGTTTCTGAGATTAGCATGCACAAATGCACCGACAAACAGACAAAAATAAAAAAAAATATTGTTTTGCGTACTATTGCATAAATAAAAGTCTCCTATAATAACACAGGCACAGTTAGCACATTTTAATAGTATTTTTTACCCAGCAGTCTACACTACACCAGCCCGGCTCGGACGTAAGACGTCACCCAGCAGCCTGCCTTACGCGGCGCCCGGTCGAATCACGGCGAAACGATTTTAATTTTGCTATATTTCCTAAACTACTCATTATATTTGCATGGTATAAAGGGCAAATATTATAGTCTTCATGGAATGCTTAAGCCAACTAACGTATTAAAAATGATAAGGATTAATACCGTGATGGTATAAATAGCTTTCCAAAAACCGCTTAATTGCCCGTTTTTTAGTTTATCGCGAAAGGCTTTCTTTTAATTATACAGTTAATTAAGTTGATTTTATACAATAAATGATAATTTATTTTAATTTGTGAAGCAAGTTCAAAAATACAATTTTTATATTATTATGACACTGTGAAAACACTGTTTTCCCAGAAAAAAATCCTGATAGTTAGTTACTTATTTGATGTTCTAATCTACTTTAGTGCCACGTTCTATTGCTTCGCGTCACTGTGTAAGCGATCCCCCCGCGCCCCCCGCACGAACCGTTCGACCGCAGGCCGCGCGCGCGAAATTCATCCGACTTGCTTCAAATTTATCGTCACTGCTCGGCTCCTATGTATCGTAGCGTTATGTTATATAGCCTATAACCTGCCCAGGAATATGGGCTACAATCGTACCAAGTTTGGTTAAAATCCCTTCAGTAGTTTTTGTTTCCATCGTGCACATACAGACAGACAGACAGACAGACAGACAGACAAAAATTTTACTAATTGCATTTTTGGCATCAGTATCGATCGCCAATCATCCTCCAATATGTATTTTGAAAAAATATTCAATGTACAGAATTGACCTCTCTACAGTTTTATTATAAGTATAGATATAGATATAGATTATTTCCTTCACATTCCATAGACAACTTTTTTTGTGCGTAATATCTTAGCAATCTTTCATTTCAGGCAAAACACGTCTAAACTTGGAACTCAAAATTTAAAATTTTATTACATTCGAAAATAGAACTCTTTAAATATCTCACAAGAATTATATAAATAGCCGTTTTCGTTAGTGAGTCTAAATCTATGTGAGCTCATTTATAATGCAGCCGGTATGCCACTTGCACGTGAACCCGGCCTTAACTTTACTCTTTATTATACGTTATTATACACTGCAGCATCCAATCTCTCTAAAATAAACGCGATGTTTCATATTCATATAAAAGAGACGAATATTTTTATAAAGAGGCTATGATTTTTAATTTTGGTTATGCGTTAAAATATGCAATGTAACTGTAACAATTGAAAATCTCAAAATAGGATGTAACATGAACATTAGAGTTGGATAATAAATAATTGCTTGTAATTTGATTCATCATAAGAATTTGATTATTGGTTTTATTCGTCGTCATCAATACCGCCTCCTTTACAAGATACATTTTTAATAACTTCTGTCATATTATTTGGCGAATTAAATGCTGTATTCATAACCTATAAGTTGCTCTCCGTAGCTTAGTGATTAGTGCGTCGACGCTCAATCCGGGTTAGAATCCGCCGAAAGATTTCAATGTTTACTCAGTCATGGATATCTATTGTATATATTATGTATATTATTACAATAAATATCTTCAAGACACGAATAAAGAATTATATAAAAATATTACTTAACTATATTTCCGTTGTCTGGTACCCTCAACAAAAGTTCGTTGAGCAAGAAGAGTGATGTGGTGTTTAAGCGTTCATTAAAAAAAAATCCAAATAAATCGACAGTACGTCTTTTCTCTCTTTCCTATCTTTTCCTATTCCCTCTAGTTTCCATTACCGCCTTAGATGAAACTTTGGGTAATAGCATTCTCCGTAGTCAGTGGAACGTATAGCGAGACGTCATTAAAATGGCTAGAGCGTTCCGCAATATCAAAAGCACAAGTTCCGCGAAGAACGAAAACAGAAAAGCAGTACAATTTGCATTTTTATTTCGGAAGCCACTATCGGTTTCAAACAACAAAACTTTGCATTCTCGTTTTAAAACAGAGCAATCTTTGATCGGTTGCGTTCCATACCTGCTAGGAGCACTGTAGCAATGCTGGCGTCACGCCAATTCTTTGTCTTGTCTAGGCTTCGAGTGTCGTCGATGTGGATGTCTACATTATTGAATAAATTCACGTAAACGGCTGCCTTTCTAATCTTATGGATGTGTTTGCCAAAACGCCGATTAATGTGGGTAGATTGAAAACCATAAAGCATGTTTTCTTTCTTTAATATAGTTAGTGGTAAGCACATAGATAATAAATAGGAATTTTATTTAGTATTAGGTTTGTTCTATACAGGGTGTCATGAGAAATGGTCACTATATACGAGTACTATCCTTTTCTTGTTCTAGAATTTTTTTTACAAAAATTAAAAGGAAATGTAAAAAAAATACATTCCCAAAATGAGGAAAGGTAGTATAATCATATCTCATAGTTATAGTGACTGTTCTTTTCACACCCGTTATAATGTATACTATAAAGATGTAGTAGAGATGTAGGCCAAAAAAAATAGAGATCTATAACAAAAAGCTATCTGGAACTATGCTTTTAGGGAGAGGAAATATACATATTATAGTGAGAAAAGTTAGATTACCAATTTTGAAGGGAGATAATGAAATTGGCAGCGGTAAGGTGAAGTAATTTGGCCCGTACATTTGTGTTGATAAGTCCCATTTACTACTACTTAAGGAAGTTACCTACTTGGCTCCGCATTTTATTGTTCTTATCTGATGTACGTTGCAAATGAAGAAACTAGTAACATTCAGGGTATACTTACTATTCGTTGTTACTAATAATCAAAAATTGCCGTGCTACCATTTCAAACCTTTATATCTACTTATATATAAAAATAAATTGCTGTTCGTTAGTTTTGCTAACACTCGAGAACGGCTGAACCGATTCGGCTATTTTTGGTCTTGAAATGTTCGTAGAAGTCCAGGGATTGGTTTAAACGGTTTCTATGCTCAATGAAGTGGGAACGGGTCAGCTAGTTATATAATATAACTTGATAACTACTTAATTATCATGTTTCGACTTTTTCCGACTAGGTCTGCTATCGTTAAGTAATTTGAACTCATAGCCAAGTTGCCATCCATAATTATGACCGATTACGAGAAAGAGTGAAAACAAAAACCGGTTGCTGAGGGTTCGATTCCCGCGTTGGAACAAAAAAAAAATTGTTTTCAAGTTTGGTTAGGACAAAGCAGGCTGATCACCTGATTGCCTGACAAGAAATATGATCCATGCGTCGGATGGGGATGAAAAAGGTCGGTCTTACGCCTATTCTCTCGCCAGTCGTGTCGGTTAACCGTACCACTGGGTTATGAGAGTAAAAGTATTGCGAAGACACTTGGACTCTAAAAAATAACTCGTAGCTGGCCTGGTTTTAATGAAATCGGCTATCGACACCGAAATCGGTGAGGGGAGCTATTATAAATCATTCAGTTATTTTAACTACGGAGTCGTTATGGCGACTTGTGTACTCGTATAGGCTCTGTATAGCCAGGATTATAATCGCTAGTATTACTTCAAGCGCAAAGCCGAGAAGCATCAAAGAAATACATACGTGGTATTTTTAGCTCCTAGTGTTTTTCACTCAAACACTTTTTCGTACTCTATGTAAATGTGAAATGCTTGAAGCTCCGAGCGTTTCTTATGCATTCTAAATTAAAAAGGGACGATATAGGAGGTAAGCGTAAGACATTAAGGCCCATCAGCCGTGGAAGTGCTCTTGACGAGGACAAAGTAATTGTTTGGCGGACCGCCAGCAAGAGTCCCACATACAAAATCGCAATGGCTATGGAAATCTGGATGCGACGTACTCGTGACGTCTCCACCTCGAGTCTTTTGCTGCCTGAGACGTTTTGGATACAAAGAATAAAATTAGAAATGCTAATTGATTCTTTCAGAAGACATAATTTAATCAATTTTATTCAAATAAGTGCATCTCAAATGAAACGTGGGACTTGAGTATATTATCATAATGCTGAGATAAGAAAGGTCGATAGATAGTAATACATTATAGAGTAACTATAAATTACCTATAACTAGAAATCTAAGGGTCGGATTAAATTTTTATGATCTAAAATCCGGGCGGTCAGAGAAAATTCAAAGCATTAAAAAAGAACTTTGGACTAACACCATAGCCGGAAAAAATAGCGTATACGGAACAACTTGTGTTACTGGTACTAGACAACGGAAATATGTTTAATACTCATATATTGTATTCAAATTTAATATTTATATAACTGATTGAGTGTACTGTTGGTTCTTGATAGAAATTCATATTCACAATAATAACACACAACTTTTATTTACACCTTTCCACTTTTTAGTACGTTTTAATAAGTTTTTATAAAAACACGACCGGTTTCGATTACATAATCATCAGGTGTGATATTAATATACAAATTTAATATAGACAACAATGAAAACTTTTTGTACCGTTGGCGGGATTTGAACCCGCAACCTTCGACTTGAGTGCCAAGGCGCTCAATCACTGCGCTACAATGGTCATCAGTTTATTTAACAAAATTCAACACTAATTTTGAATTTTCTCCGGACTTTCGGATTCCGTTTCATATACTCCCAGTCTTAGTTATGAGATCAAACTATGTAATATTACATGCTTTGATAAGAGTTAAATACAGTCCTACTACCTTCTATTTTTCATCATCGTCATCATTCAGCTATGACGACCACTACTTGGGGGGTTGTCTATACTCACCACGATTGGCAGGCGGGTTGGCGAGCGCAGTTTTCCGATTCTAACAATGTCCACGAAAACGCTGCTGGTAATTTCCGGATATATATTCAGTCAGTCAGTCACGAGCGGAGGTGGTCGATGGGGAGGTGCTATTCTATCTACGACTCCCCACGGATACGAATGCTTATTTTTTTCTTAATTAAATAAAATTTATTCGAAATATTTATGTAAAAAATATTCATAACTGTACATATTATGGGCGAATAGTACTTTGTGTCTAGCAGTGGGATCTCAAATACCAAGTCTTAACAAGATGTATTTGTATAGCACTTCCATCCCTCTGGGGTTCGAAGTCAAACGCTCCTGTTCAACTGGAATATTACTAGCCAGTGAAAAATTCAAGATGCAAGTGTATTTTGATAGAAAAATATGAGAGAAATGTTGTTATTTTACCTTATTTTTTTTAATAATAATCTATACTAATATTATAAAGCGGAAGAGTTTGTTTGTTTAAACGTGCTAATCTCAGAAAGTACTGGTCCTGTTTTAAAAAAATATATTTTTGTTGGATAGTCCATTTATAGAGGAAGGCTTTTAGACTTTTAGTGAGAAATGTTGCAAAAACGGGGAAAATTATTCACATTGGGGGCCTCCTTGCGTGCGCTACATAAACGGTTTAAGTCACTCAAAAACCACGCGAACTAAGTCGCGGGCACATCTAGTATAATATATCTTCAACTGTGTGCGTAATATAAAATAGTATGCCTGGTCATGGTCTATGGTCATTCTGCGGTTCAGGGGTTTAGGAATCTATTCTCTTTTCCTTCACTGTCGTAAGTCAGTGATACAGATGGTAAGTCGCAAAACCTACTTTTTGCATGCCCATCCGACGCATGGACTATCTTTCTAGTCAGACATCAGGTTACCTGGATTGTTTGAACCAGACTAGAAGGTAACATTTTTGTTGGTGCAACGGAGATTGACCTACACCTCCGGGCCTAAGAATCCAGCTCTAATCAACACACACAATGACGCGACAAATACTTCTTGATGCTCAACGAATATAGCAAATTATTTGTTTATTTTATTGTCCCATAAATATAAAATAAACACTACGTAATCAATAAATGGATGCCTTAGCTAAATTATTAAGATTAAAATAACCATCTTTCCTATCTGCGGTGGATCTGAATAAAAACTAAAATATAGGTCATGTCCGGGGAACGAAGATACGGTACAGTCCGATCCTCTTCTCATGCCTTTATATTTCTACTTTACTAATAAAACTGTTTTGGAATACGATTTCATATTTTCTAATCCAATTTTATATTTTTAATCAAGCCATAAGCAATGTTTGGAGTGAAAGAAAATTTGAAAAAGGTAGCGAACTTTCATTTCAGTAGGTTAATGTAAACAATAAACATGTAATAGCTTTCCAATAGAAGTGAACCACCAAGAGATTTTTAATAGGTACAAATCACCACCAATATAGATCAGGAAGATCTGTTCAAGAAATTTCCTACTCGAAAGACCTACTTTAGTGCTTTTGTAAAATGCCTGAACATATTGGCGCTTTTCAATATTTTAAGATATATGCACGTTGAATCGTAGAGCCTAGGCAGTGAATAGTGTAAAATGAAAAGTATTTACAGGTGCATAACTATTATATCTATGCACCTGTACTATTAGCTATATAAATAGCTGAAATCTTATCAAATATTAATCGATAAATCTCTATAATCGTCCACCTAAGAGGTTCACATAAAAGTAATAACAGTTTTATGTAAACGCCGAAAAAAATTTGTGTGGGTTGAACGTGGAGTTTATTGAGGTCAATGTATATTTAAAGAATATTCAACGTAAATCCTTTTCAAGTGCGCTTTCACGTAGCCAGCTTGGATGTTCGAGTCAAAAGGATTATTGTATCGTCCGCTACTCCCTAATACTAATACAACTTACTAATAAATAGATAGTTGCCATTGTTGGGCAACTAATACCATGTGTCCAAAAAGGCGAATTACGTACGTAAAGAAACGCGCGTATGCCTTCGACGCAATGTATGACAGCTTAGAACGATACGCGCGTTAGAAATATGCAGCGCGATATTTGTGGATGCTGTATATAGGGTCTAGTACATTAACTCGCGCGTGTACATTAAGTGCGTATAATTACGAGGTCAATACGCCTTTTCTGGACACAGCCCTACCCTTCATTTATCATTATGAAGAATTATTCGGGGAATATTGTTCGAAAATATATGTTCGGAATTAATAGAGGATGAAACGTTGTTAGCGAGTTGATACGGTGCTAATTCTGTTCTAATAAAGTTTATAAGATTGATGGATCGTTATTAGGAAAGAATTATTGCTTGTATCCTAACTATACTAAACTTATCTTACTTTGACTGGTAAACGAAATGATACAAAGAAATAGGGGAAGGTGGGGTGAGATGAGGTGGGACAAGACTTTTCACGTGTTATGACGCCAAAGATTGACCGCCGTGATATTTGTAAGACATACTAGTTTTGAAACAAGCAGATTTCATGACGTGTTGAAATTATTGAGAAAAAGTTTTGTTTAATACACTAAAAATATTATTAATATAATAATTTAATATCTACGGACGCTTTACACCACGTCAATCTGGTCATGTGCTAAGTATCCGAAGAACTTGTGTTACAGGTACCAGACAACGGAAATATATTTAATAATTTGTACTATATATTTTAGATTTTTATTATATTATACACAAATTTAATACACATCCATGACCCAGGAACATTGAAAACTTTTTGTTCATTATGCTCTGAACTAATCCCAGCCTCCAATATTTGAATTAATTATTATAAAAAGTAAACCAAACTTGTAGGAGCGGGGCTAGTTAGGTTTACCCATCGAGTTCGTTATTCAATAAAAGGTAAATATTTTACCCCAAAATTCGAGAGGGACCACAAAAAGTTACAAACTAAATTTATTAGTTACAACTTTTAAGCCGAAAAATACTTCGGTGATCAACTTTTAACTTCGTACTGAATGTCTCCCATGTAGACTCGATAATTTTAATTACCGTTTTTCGGAATAACGTTTTCATTTTATAATGCTCGGTCAAACGTCAGTCAAAAGGTTTTATAGCCAATTAAAATAAAGCTGATTGGTCTGCAGTATGTTGACTGTACAACGCCAATTAAATTACTTTGTTTTATATCAGTTAAATATGATTGCTGGCTTACCGTTACCTTGTTTCTTCTACTATTATTAGTAGATGATATATTTTAATATAATATTATGTCTAATTTTTAGAAAAGGAAAAATGGAATGATTATCATTAAAAATCACTTCGTTGTCTGTTCGTCTGTCTATCTGCCTGTAGTTACTTTACATCGGGGACGCTTCATCAGACTGACATATTATTTTTAGGAGTATTATTGGGAAAGGCACTTTTCTATATTTCTCAATTATGACAGCAATCTGCTAGGGCTACGTCTTATACTATTAAAATTCAAACAACACCAAACGGAGAGCTATACATTAATAGATTAAATAGAACATGTTCTGAAATAACAAGTATTTGGCTAGACCCTAGACTTACTATTGTAATACTAGATCTACACGTTTAACTTTAGCCTATAAGTGGTCTATAAGTGGAACCAAATTACCCGGCACATCTCGAGCAGGGTAAATTGCTTAATACATCCACGACGCAGCTGCCTAATGGGATCTTGATACATATACACGTTGATAAGTCCAGAACGAGCTCCCTGATGACCTATTAAAGCTTATGTTGCTCGGAAATTTCACATTAAAATAATAATTAAAAATCTCAGTTTTCTCAGGTAATAAAGTGCTGGATATGACATGTTCTCGCATGAGAATTTTCCGAGTTTTAGTTTATTTCGTTTTTTTGGTTACTATAGAATATAATAATAATAATAGCTTCCACAGCGATTTTGGTATTGGTGGCTGGTTTCATTAAAACCAGATCAACAATCAAGGAAAATGTATTTTTCTTTACTCTCACAACCCAGTTAGGAGGATCTACTTAAATGTCGAGAGAACAGGCGCAGGACTGACTATATGCTCATTCGACGTATTTATTGATCATCTTACTGTTCAGTCTGTATAGCTAATAGCTAGGACGTGGCCAAACTCGAAAACAGTATTTTTAATTGCTGCACTGGACTGGACAAGGCGTGTAGTAAAGCTATAAGCACAAGGCGTATTATAAGCCCTACGCAACTTCAAACAATGTTGTAATTATGCAACAGTTAGCATCTACGGAGTCGTAAACACGTGACTCACAAACGCGTGTTGTTTCTGCGTTTAAAATACACCTTTGTGCTTATGCCCTTCGATGGCAAAATTGGTGCGTGGGTAGGCTACCCTTGTAGGGTAAAATGCCCCAGGCCCGAGCCCAAGCGAATACACTAGGAACTAAAGTAGAGCTTTGCCCAGTTCATCTACGTCAATCAACTCCGACCTTTTGATGTTAGAACTAGGTATGAAATTACATTTTAGATAAAGATAAAGTTAAAATTAACGGCCTCTGTGGTACAGTGGTAAGCACGCCGCTCAAACTGGTCGTTGTTCGAATACTAATAAATCCCTTAGTTAAACTGTGTAAGTACTTAATGAAAAATTATATATAACTAGCTGTGCCCGCGACTTCGTCCGCGTGGAAAAGTGATTTAGGGCAGCAGTTAAATACATTTTTAGTTTATGAACACTGTCGTACTTTGGGACTTTACGGTTAAAGTACTAACTTTCTTTAGACGACAAAATAACAAAAGTCCAAAAGAAAGAAAAAATCCAAGTCGTACCTAGCATGAAAACTAATAAATAAAAATATCATGAAAAACATAAATGTTACTTATATTGACATAACTTTTCTAAAATTTTCAAAATTTTTTAATATACCTATATACATAGTTCGTCGCTGCTCTGGCGTAAGCCAGAGAATCCGTGAAATTTTTTAATATACCTATATATATAGTTCATCGTGGCTCTGGCGTAAGCCAGAGCAGCGCAAATTTTATAAATATACCTATATATATAGTTCATCGCTGCTCTGACATAAGCCAGCGCGGCGCAAAATTTTCTAATATACCTATATATAATAATATGTATAGTTCATCGCTGCTCTGGCGTGAGCCAGAGCATCCGCGAAATTTTTTAATATACCTATATATATAGTTCATCGCTGCTCTGACGTAAGCCAGAGCAGCGTAAAATTTTTTAATATACCTATATATATAGTTCATCGCTGCTCTGGCGTGAGCCAGAGCGGCGCAAAATTTTCTAATATACCTATATATATGTATAGTTCATCGCTGCTCTGGCGAGAGCCAGAGCAGTGCGAAATTTTTTAATATACCTATATATATAGTTCATCGCTGCTCTGACGTAAGCCAGAGCAGCGCAAAATTTTCTAATATACCTATATATATGTATAGTTCATCGCTGCTCTGGCGAGAGCCAGAGCAGTGCGAAATTTTTTAATATACCTATATATATAGTTCATCGCTGCTCTGACGTAAGCCAGAGCAGCGCAAAATTTTCTAATATACCTATATATATGTATAGTTAATCGCTGCTCTGGCGAGAGCCAGAGCAGTGCGAAATTTTTTAATATACCTATATATATAGTTCATCGCTGCTCTGACGTAAGCCAGAGCATCCGCGAAGTTTTTTAATATACCTATATATATAGTTCACGTAAAGTTGACGTAAGCCAGAGCAGCGCAAAATTTTTTAATATACCTATATGTATAGTTCATCGCTGCTCTGGCGAGAGCCAGAGCATCCGCGAAGTTTTTTAATATACCTATATATATAGTTCACGTAAAGTTGACGTAAGCCAGAGCAGCGCAAAATTTTTTAATATACCTATATGTATAGTTCATCGCTGCTCTGGCGAGAGCCAGAGCAGTGCGAAATTTTTTAATATACCTATATATATAGTTCATCGCTGCTCTGACGTAAGCCAGAGCAGCGCAAAATTTTCTAATATACCTATATATATATTTATAGTTCATCGCTGCTCTGGCGAGAGCCAGAGCAGTGCGAAATTTTTTAATATACCTATATATATAGTTCATCGCTGCTCTGACGTAAGCCAGAGCAGCGCAAAATTTTCTAATATACCTATATATATGTATAGTTCATCGCTGCTCTGGCGAGAGCCAGAGCAGTGCGAATTTTTTTAATATACCTATATATATAGTTCACGTAAAGTTGACGTAAGCCAGAGCAGCGCAAAATTTTTTAATATACCTATATGTATAGTTCATCGCTGCTCTGGCGTAAGCCAGAGCAGCGATGAACTAATATATATATATACTAATATAATTATAATAAATAAATTTTCAGAATATTAAAGTCGGTACCAGCCAAACTCAATATTATGAGTTCTATAATAGAACTCTTTTATTATTTTTAGTCGGTTTACATTCTTTTATTTGGCTTAAAACTATTTTTTCCCCTTTTTTTAAACTTGATTATTTCATCATATTGTTATGATGGTATATATGGATACCTACTATCTGGTGAAGACAGGGGTGGTGAAGTGATGTGGTGATTGATATAGTTATATTGTAATTGACATATGCTTGCAGTATAAGCGATGTCGAAATTTCCAGACGTATATCTTCAAAGACTAAGTAGTAGTGGTATTACATTGATAGTTGATTCAAAATTATGTTTTTAGTCGGATATGCTTATGTTACTCGAAACAAATACAAAATTACTATGAGTGTCCCTATAAATTTCGAGGTGTTCCCTCGATTCCTCACGACGCCATCATCAGGTCTCCACTTTGACAACTATGAGACCAAGTTCGAATGTAATTGACGTAGTGGCATATGCTTGCATTCTTTTAAACAACGCTGAAATCTTCAAACCTGTATCTCTAAGGACTCAGAAGTTCTGTTTAGTACTTTTAGATCCAGGATATGGTGCAAAACTTTACTGTTTGGTAACATATGCTTAGACTCTTTCAGAAAAAATCAAAATCGATATATTATTCCATATAAATTTTGAGGATTTCCCTCGATTCCTCACGGATCCCATCATCAGGTCACCATTTTGGTGACAATGGGACCAAATTTAAATTATACCCTACACAACACAAAGAAAATAATTAAAATCGTTTCATAAACGATGAAGATACCCGCGAAGAAACATAAAAAAAACATATATTTACTAATTGAGAAACCTCCTCCTTTTTTGGAAGTCGGTAAAAATATTGTGTTGGTTATTTCGTGTTACAATTTTCATTTAAATACGTTGAGTAGTTTGGCTAAAATACCGTCAAATAGGTAGCTACAATTTTTTGAAGATCCCGCGGGAACCCTTTCGTTTTTTGGGATAATAATATTCAGTAATGCTCTTCAGATCATAATCTACCTGCCTGCCAAATTTCATTTAAATACGTTGAGCAGTTTGGCTGAAATACCGTCAAATAGGTAGCTACAATTTTTTGAAGATCCCACGGGAACCCTTTCGTTTCTCGGGATAACAATTTTCAATAATGCTCTTCAGGTTATTAGCTACCTGCCTGCAAAATTTAATTAAAATACGTTGAGTAGTTTGGCTGAAATTTCGTCAAATAG
Source organism: Celastrina argiolus (assembly GCA_905187575.2). Taxonomy (NCBI): domain Eukaryota; kingdom Metazoa; phylum Arthropoda; class Insecta; order Lepidoptera; family Lycaenidae; genus Celastrina; species Celastrina argiolus. Next base: position 17,395,234 of record LR994580.1, on the reverse strand, counting down.
GTAGCTACAACTTTTTTAAGATCCCACGGGAACCTTTTCGTTTTTCGGGATAATAATTTCCAATAATGCTCTTCAGGTCATAAGCTACCTGCCTGCCAAATTTCATTAAAATACGTTGAGTAGTTTGTCTGAAATACCGTCAAATAGGTAGCTACAATTTTTTGAAGATCCCACGGGAACCCTTTCGTTTTTTGGGACAATAATTTCCAATAATGCTTTTCAGGTCATAAGCTACCTACTTGCCAAATTTCATTTAAATACGTTGAGCAGTTTGGCTGAAATACCGTCAAATAGTTAGCTACAATTTTTTGAAGATCCCACGGGAACCCTTTCGTTTCTCGGGATAACAATTTTCAATAATGCTCTTCAGGTTATTAACTACCTGCCATATCCATACAGTGGTTTTAGCGTGATGCGATGACAAACATTCCCATACGAACAGACAGACAGACAGACAGACAGACAGACAGACAGACAGACAGACGGACAGACAGACAGACAGACATTTTTTTCAAAAATGTTATTTTTAGGTTCTGTGGCTTTTATAGACCCCCTTTTTTTAATTTTCACTTAAATATTATTAATGTACAGACATGACCCCTCTACAGATTTATTATATGTATAGATTAGTCTTGTAAATAAAAGGACTTCTAAATGAAATGTATTATGTATAGTATTTATAAATTATAAATAGACAATTAACTTTTATTACTATGTACTTATTTCAAACTCAGATTCTATTTTAATTTGATATTTATTTGTTCTAATGTAATTATGAATTTAAACATGACAATTATACTTAATTTGGTATTTAATTATTTACTTTTATGTATTCTACTTTGAGATTTAAGAAGTAAATTTCAACAAACTGTGATAATAAAGAGACTGAACGATTATGTATTTTTAAACCAAGGTTTAATATAATATTATAATATTTTCTTGTTTCAAATGGATTTCAAATGTAATTTAAATTTTTAGCTAATGTTGTTGTTAGTGCTTTTTGTTATAATATGTTTTAATATTTGTAAAATGTAATTTTCGAATTAATCATGGAGTAGACAAGTTGTATTAAGTATATTATGATTTATTTAAATGTATTAATTGTATAAAATATAAATTAATGAATTGAAATTAGATGTAATAAAATATATTATGTATTGTGTTTGTAAAATTAGAATCAATCTGTAAAATAATTATTATGTACCTATTGTAGTAAGTAGTAGAAATAAAAGGCTTTTTTATTTTATTTTATTTATTTATTTTATTTATGTATAGTATTGGTACATTATTCAGGACATTTTTCAATTCTTATTTTCATATCATATAAATTACTTTGATAATTTGTATAAACATTTTTCAATTCTTATTTTCATATCATATAAATAACTTTGATCGTAATATACCCTCCATACATAAGTTACCAAATTTTAGTCTCACAATCAAAAAAAGAATGCAGAGAGAGCATCATAAAAATACGTATTGTTTGAAATTGACATCATATTGCCGATTTTTAATGAAAAACATGAATTACTATCATGAATACAAACTTGAATATTTTAAAGATAAAATTGAAGTTTAAATCGTATTCATTGGCCGTTCCTCTTGAAAAATAAAAGCCGCTTCAGGAATGTGCACTTGTACATGATATTTCATATCAAATTGTACATTGTTTCATTCGAACCATTAACTTAAATCAGAACAGCAATAAAGGTGAGAAATAACCGCGTAATGTGATATTTCACTTTCATAGCATATGAATTTCAGATGTAGGACTCTTAGTAGGGGAAATAGTGTTTGTAGCGTACTAAACGTCTCTAGCATTTGCATTTTCCTTATATACCCCATTTTACGGGGTTATTTTTCATTTGTTATTACCGGTTTGGATATTTCGACTCGGATTCTATGTGAAATTATGGTGCAGTGCAGTTTTGCAGTATCCTTCGGATTATAGCATTATTTTCTGCACAGTATGAAAGTATGCATAAGATTCGATATTCGAGATTGCGATGAAAATCTTTACTACCACTTTGAGATTTTACAGTGGTTTGGCATGTCAAATAAACGGGGCTCGCGGGTTCAATCCTCCGAAATGAACAAAAAATTTCTGTATAGATGTGTATAAAATATAATATAATCTTAAATATAATTGTGTAGTATTTAGTGTAATTCTCTTATCTAGTAGGAACTGGTTACACAAGACTTTGGAGTACTTAGTACGGGACTAACTTACCATATCGTCCAATGTAGCAAAATTATAGTTCTATAACGTTATTGCTTTTATTATTATTTTACGGATGCTTAACACCTTTTAAAATAAATTATACAAAAGCCTTCAATGATTTTGTAAATTGTACAGTAATTACATTGTGATACTTGGCCTCATATTAGTTTAGTTACCTACAAGTTATGAGTATTTTACTAGTTTATGACTCTATACCACTACAAGGAGCGTTCGACCCGAGTTATAGTGTTTAAATCACCCCCGACTTCCCACGCTCGAGCCGAAATTAAGGTCAAAGGTAAATTTAGTGTGGTCACCGGCGTATTAATATTGAAATTAGTTTCCAGATTACACGCCTTTCCAAAAAGGTGTACGGAAAAAAACAACTTGTATTTTTATGACCTTTCGCAGTAAAAAGGCTGCGATGCGCAAACCTTTGCGCGACTGAAAGCTATACGTAATTACTTTTAAAATTAAAATGGAACCACAATATTTACCGAACCTGCTCAAGTTTTGATTAGGAATCAATTCTTAATTAAAAATGGATGTCGGCGAATGACCTATATAATTATTTCGGATGTGGGAACTTTTAGCCGTTTTAATAGGTTGGCAACACCGTGCTACGGACCGGTGGCCGCCATATTTGTTTGCCGAAAATGCGCAAGCTTAACCGGCGTAAATTAATTACATATTTGCCCGATGTAATGAGTGAGCTCGCGCACCGCCGATGCAACTACGACCTAGTTTTTTCGTAATGTGAACAAACTGGCAAGGTTTAATGCTAAGTAATTGTGGAATTTATAGAGCAATTTATGCAACCCTTATTAAAAATTACTAGAAATTTTAATTATTCTATCAAAGAAGCTGAACAGGGAAAATTTAAGTTGAATGTCGTACTTTGTATTTATAAAGTTATTATTTAGGAATCTGTTCATTTGCACGAGTTACTAGATATGCTATTTAACTCAGTTTATTTCCAAAGAAAACTAAAACAAATAAAACAGTAATTACAATAATATGACTGAGACTGAGGTCAAGTTTTCCACCTATTATAGGTGATTATTCTACTACTAGCATTCGTATCATAGTTGTTTTTTTTTTCAATTCATATAATATTCGTCTCTATGTTGACACTGTTAAAGTTTAAATTTGTATTTAAATATGATACAGCTTCGGCGTGTCTTCGTTTGTCACGGGCGTCTATGGTTGTATCCATATTATTTCGATAGTACAAATTAGTACTATAATAATGTGACAATAAAGATGAATATTATACTATATGTTAAAGTAACGTTTTGACTATTCGTAAGCGTGAGTTGAGCCTAAGTCTAATTTCGAAAGCACTACCCTTCTAGGATCTACCGCCTAACGACCCTTCGGTGTAAGGAGTATTAAAATGTGATTATCATCTATTGCATTAAGATTTTGCTCACAATGGCAGGGTTCTGAATAAATAAACTTTTTAATTAGTTCGAGTGCAAAACGAGCAGTTAAGTTGGATATAAACTGGAACCTTCCCAAAGATTAAAATTGCCAAATACGACAGGTTTGGCACTAGCGTTAGAGGTCTGCGGGATATGTTTGTCTTGCTACATTATTATCTGCAAAATAATTTGTATAAACAATTCTAATTTATAATAGCAGAGGCTTTTGGAATTCCGGGAATCTGAGAGTAAAAATAGGGTCCGGCAAAGCAATAGGAATATGCTCCCACATCGAGTTACGCAGGAGTTATGATACTATAGTGCTCAAGTATGTGCGCAATACACAGACGCACTCTCTTTTTCCTTACTCTCGTAGCCTAGTGGGACGGTTATCCGACACGACTAGCAAAAGAACGTAGGACCGACTTTTTACATGCGCACCCGACGCATTTTTCTTATGAGACAATCGGGTGATCAGCCGGCATTATCAAAACCAAACTTAAATTTTTTATTTTGTTGTTCCAACCAGAATGTGGGAATCCAGACTACCTGTTTCAACTGCATCAATGGCCTTACATTTAGCATTTCTCTCAAATCATTCAAGATAAACGATACGCCCTTTTCTTCTGGAAGTTTTCCTGGGATTTTTTCAACAAATGTCCAGTACAAATGGGCCCTCGTATCGCGCCGGTAACACGAGCGCCGAGCGCCGCGTTGAAAAACGACGTGGTGGCGATTAGGGTGGGCGTTTTGTAAAATGTCACTTACATGGTCAATACTCATACGTTATGTTACTTTATAATATATAACGTATTCGTATCTATTACGGTTCATTTAAAGATTTTAGTCATTTTTTTTGTCGTTTGTAGTATAATAAGAAAATTGATGAAATTATAACAATGGCTTACAAGTGACCGGTTTCAATATACATCTATACTAATATTATAAAGCAGAAGAGTTTGTTTGTTTGTTTAAACGCGCTAATCTCAGGAACTACTTGTCGGATTAAAAAAAATATTGTTGGATAGTCCATTTATAGAGGAAGGCTTTAGGCTATATATCATTACGCTGTGACTAATAACAGAGAAGCGTCAGTGAGAAATGTTGCAAAAACGGGGAAAATTATTCACATTTGGGGACTTTCGTTGCGCTGCACAAACGGTTTAAGTCACTCACAAACCACGCGAATGAAGTCGCGGGCACAGCTAGTAAAGTAGTAAAGTGTTAAAAGAAATCCCACCAAAAACATTTTCATGTAAAAATGTTGCCAAGACGAGTCTATATAGCTTACCCTGTGAAAAAGTTATCAGATATCGTATAAAGCCAAGTTCTAAAGACTACTCGCCCTAAATCTACCAGCACCTTGACCAAAATCTATCAAAAAGTGGACAAATCCCATGTAGAACCAAAGTTCTTGATCTATGCGCCCTTACTTTACTAGGCTTAGCTTCACTTACTCTACATTTCAGTTAAAACGTGATGCTTGGCCGTTTTATTTCACACACGATAAATGAATGCCTATAAAAGCTTCGTAACGGTAGCAAAACGGCCAAGTATCACGTTTTAACTGAAATGTAGAGTAAGTGAAGCTAAGCCTAGTAAAGTAAGGGCGCATAGATCAAGAACTTTGGTTCTACATGGGATTTGTCCACTTTTTGATAGATTTTGATCAAGGTGCTGGTAGATTTAGGGCGAGTAGTCTTTAGAACTTGGCTTTATACGATATCTGTTAACTTTTTCACAGGGTAAGCTATATAGACTCGTCTTGGCAACATTTTTACATGAAAATGTTTTTGGTGGGATTTCATTTATTTTTGTAAGTTGTTTAATGGACTTGTTTGAGTTTAAAAATAACCTATTTTGACCCCGGGCAATTAATTTCGCCTTATTCTTCGTCTGGAATTTAGATGATTTATTGTATTTCTCTTTCATTTGATACCCATATTGTGAGAGTACCTGTGAAAACGATAAATCGCTATTTTGGATTAAAAATAGCGGCATTCATGAAATCTTGTATGAATTGTATATGTTTTCTCAAACTCTCTCATCATTTGTTACCCTCACATTGTCGGCAGGCGTCGCGGCGCTGGGCGTCGTGGCGCTGGGCGTCGGCAGGCGTCGCGGCGCTGGGCGTCGGCAGGCGTCGCGGCGCTGGGCGTCGGTAGGCGTCGCGACGCTGGGCGTCGGCAGGCGTCGCATCGCTGGGCGTCGTGGCGCTGAGCGTCGGTAGGCGTCGCGGCGTTAGGCGTCGGTAGGCGTCGCGACGCTGGGCGTCGTGACGCTGGGCGTCGGCAGGCGTCGCGGCGCTGGGCGTCGGCAGGCGTCGCGGCGCTGGGCGTCGTGGCGCTGGGCGTCGGTAGGCTTCGCGGCGCTTGGCGTCGCGACGCTGGGCGTCGGCAGGCGTCGCGGCGCTTGGCGTCGTGACGCTGGGCGTTGGCAGGCGTCTGCCGACGCCCAGCGCCGCAACGCCTGCCGACGCCCAGCGCCGCGACGCCTGCCGACGCCCAGCGTCGCGACGCCTACCGACGCCTAACGCCGCGACGCCTACCGACGCCCAGCGCCACGACGCCCAGCGCCGCGACGCCTGCCGACGCCCAGCGCCGCGACGCCTGCCGACGCCCAGCGTCACGACGCCTGCCGGCGCCCAGCGTCGCGACGCCTACCGACGCCCAGCGCCGCGACGCCTGCCGACGCCCAGCGTCGCGACGCCTGCCGACGCCCAGCGTCGCGACGCCTGCCGACGCCCAGCGTCGCGACGCCTGCCGACGCCCAGCGTCGCGACGCCTGCCGACGCCCAGCACCACGATGCCTGCCGACGCCCAGCGCCGCGACGCCAAGCGCCGCGACGCCTGCCGACGCCCGGTGCTAATATTAGCTAATACCAGCTAGTATTTTCAACAGTACCTTATATCTAATAGTAGTAGTGATGATGGTAACTAGCACAAGGAATTCTATTACTATATACTGACTGCAGTAGTGCAACGCACTCAACATACATAAAGTCGGACATAAATTATATGGAACAAAACTCTGAACGATTATGGGTCCTACAAAAAGTAGGTCGTAGGTTTTTTATGTACTTGTATATTATATTCCTTTTATAAATTAAAGATCATCAGATCCTTATAATAAACATCCTTTTGAATCCAATATGGTGGTCCAGCATATTGGATTCAAAATGGCGGCATTTACATTTTAATAATTTTTTTGTTGGTTTTGTAGCAATAACAGCTTACATACATAACTTCAGCTTTCTAAGATTTCCGGAAGTAACCTAAGAATTTTTATGATCTATAAATGAGTCAGTGACGAAATCAGGGGTTTTTACACATCGATAAAATCTAAAGTAGTAGCTACGACATTCAAACTTTGTTTAATTCATGTATTTACTGGTGTCATTATATTTTGAAATTTTCAACTATTTAGCATCATCCAAAGCAAAGTTATGGGAGTTCAAAAAAACAACGAAACCTTTCGAGAAAAGGTAGGTAGTGCCCTTGCGCTTCGCTTGGCTCGTCTTGACGGGGGCACGACCGTGCCCCCAGATGATACTATTAGTTAAATGAAAAAATGTCGCCAAGTAATAAAATTGAATAAGCAAATAATTACTTACCTACAAAAAAAAAGCAGATTATCAAATTACACACTTACGTTTACGTAAAACCTTACCTTAAACCAACGTGAGATAATCGTGATAGTGTCTCCGACAACCACGCGAACGAAGTCGCGAGCACAGCTAGTTTATTATAAACTATGTATGTATAACTAAAAAAAAAATACGTTTAAAAATCAGATTTCAACAAGCCTAAATAATATTTTTACTAATCGTAGTTTATTTTTATTTTTTACTTTTTAGCGTCTTTAAGTCAAAATAAATTACAGTAAGAAAAATCCATTCGGTAGCTACGATGCTACAGACACACTGACAGACACCACACACTCCATATTTATAATTCCACTTCCTTTTTGTGTTGAAAGTCAAATATAAATGCGAAAGTGAACAACTCCTAAATAAGTTGTATTGAAACCACATACATATTCCACATAAAAATGTGCATACACCTAAGATACGAGTACACCTCGGGAAATTGGTGAAATATGTTCATAAAATAAAAACTACAAGGCCAAACTATATAAATTTTTAAAGTACCAAATGGCTGCTATTCTGCTTCAAATAAAAAAGAATCACGTAAATCACAATCATGTAGGATCGGAGAGTAATCGGTGTACATACATAAAAACAGGCCGAGTTGAGAAATTTTTGGAAGCCTCTTTTGGAAGTCGGGTAAAAAAATATAAACGTCTACGGATGCTGATGATGATCGCTGCCATAGGTTATGTTCTCAACTTTTAGCTATCGAAAGAAATTCAATTTAAATCTATCGTACGACACTATGCTAAATCGAAACAATTGCAATATGTTATTTAAAATCATCCGTAAAAGCTGGACTTGGCTTGCTCAGTAAGGATGTAAAAACAAACGTAGTACGTACAATGCAATTTATATCATTAATTAAAAGTTACATTAACGTTGTTTTTATGTTTTTTACACGCCGGCTGTCGTGTGCAAACTCTATAGAGTCTAGAAAGTTGTGGTTATGATGTTAGCGTTGTCGAACAACGTTGTTGCGACCAATTTACCTGCACGCCGGAGAGCCGTGGCTTGAGTCCGTGTAAATACAGGGTGTAAAAAGAGCAGTCACTATAACTTTGAGATACGTTTATAATACCTTTCCTCATTTTGGAAATGTATTTTTATTTATATTTTTTTGTCAAAAACTAAAAAAAAAAGTTTTACTTTTCACCATTTCTTATTTTTTTGTCACAAAAATAACAATGAAGCAAACAAAATTTTTTTTTTAAGTATTTGGAAAAAAAAAGAAAAAATAAATGATTTCTAGAATGAGAAAAGGCAGTATAATCATATCTCAACGTTATAGTGACTGCTCTTTTTACACCCGTTATATTATGTTTATTATAAAAATGTCAATTAAAGATGACGTTTAATAGGACATATGTATACACAGTATACACATGTCCTATTAAACGTCATCTTCATACTCGACCGCCTGAATCGGCGCACGCACACATCTTGGTCAACTCAAATTGCTTACCCCCGGTTTATGAAAAGCTGATCAAATTGAACAACTAACACAAGCCATTCTGAACGGTCATCTGTGAACGTAGCGAGGGAGCGAAGATATTGCGAGTGATGTTCACCAATGAGCGTTTGAAGCGAAGTATGTCGACTGTGAGCAAATTGTGCAGTATTATAATTGCCGTTAACGGGCATTGGTTACTAGGAATCCCTAGTAACCTTTGATAACATAGACCTGGATTGTATTTAGAAGACAAAGCAATATCTGTGACCTACTGTTTATAGTTTTTTTAAATATTCAGATATACTTAAATTTAATACTAACAATATAGTCTCGTTAAAATGTCGCGGGTAACATCTAGTAATCACATAAAAACAAGGAAGCCTTTAATAACTACCAATGCTGACATCAAGTCAAGTTGTGTGGAATACTAACTAATTGGCCACCCATTCGGTGCCGCTTCCACTGACCGGCCCCTTAACTCGTTGCTAAAATTACCCGCTACCGTATCGTATTCGTTTTTGAATTCAATTAAAAAGCAATTTTGTAGAAACATTCTAAGTACGTACTAAAAATCATTTAGTATTTGTGATTTCATGATAAACTAATAGCGTATTACATTCCTCGAGCGATTTAATTACAATGTCTACACGAAACCGAAACACGAAACAAACTGTTAGTAATATTGTGAGGAAGTTTTAACTGAGTATGACTCGAACGTCGAGCGATCGTTAACGATCACCTATCTATTGAGCAACACGCGGTAATATGTGAATTGTTATTTATCTAATTTGTAATCGATCGTCTTTTTGTATCTAAACGTAAAAAAAGTGTTATATCTGCATGATATACTTGTGCTGGTTTATTTTATATTAATTATAATTTGACGACTTCTGTAGCTCTGTAGCGCAGTGGTTGAGTGCGTCGGTGCTCTAGTCGGAGGTCACGGGTCCGAATCCCTCCGAAAGAACAATTTCTGTTTTCGTGGGTCATGGATGTATATTAAATATGTATACATATATCGCCTTCGTGGTTTAGTGGTTCAGAGCTTCGCTCTCGACCTGGTCGTGGGATCGATTCCCGCGTTGGTACAACATATAATGTTGGTTAGGACAATGCAGGCTGATCACCTGATTTTTAAACAAGAAAGATGTTTCATGCGTCGGATGGGCTTGTAAAAGTCGGTCCTGCGCCTGTCTCTCTTCAGTCGTGTCGGTTTACCGTCCCACTGGGTTTTGAGAGTAAAAGGAAGAGAGAGTGTCTTTGTGTATTATTCACACACTTGGGCACTATAAAATAACTCTTGCGTAGCTGGCCTGGTTTCAATGAAATTGGCTACCGACACCGAAATTGGTGAGGGGAGGTATTATTATTATGTATATGTCGCAGTCATCTGATTGAATCCGCTATTTAATTGAATGACTAGCGCTTTCATTGCATCCTGTTTTTACCAACAAATTTTAGAATCCGAGACTAGGACAGCCATTTAATATTTTAGTTTTAAACTACGAAATTTCCGAATGAGTACTAATAAAACGAACATTAAAGGAAATTAATCAAAAAATATATCAACACATTGCTATCTGTACGAGCTATTTGACGCCATTATATAACCGCCTAGTGATTCAATTAAATAACCAGATTCAATAAGATGACTGTGACATATACATAATATAGTGCAATAAACTTAAATACACTTAAACTTAAATTTGCATAATGTAGATATAAAATGTTCTGCTTCTAATACCTGTAAAACAAGTTCTTCAGATATTTAGGCCTATATTTATAAAGATGTCGCAAACCCAACCTCACTTGTTTAAAACGAAACGTTGTTTTATCTGTCAAATAGGTTCTCAAGTGAGGTTAGGTTTGAGACTTTTTTATTAATACGGGCTAAGGCCCGTTGACGAATGGGGCTAGATTCACGTTCTGTAAATCGACCACGCACGTTATTATTATTTCGTAATTAAATGTAGTTGTGTCAATGCATATGTCATACTTTATTTGTACATCGTAATCGGTGTAATAAAATATAAAGGTGACACACCTTATATTTATATACAGTTCATAACTCACTTGCAACAAAAACACATCCATTAAGCTTATTAAAAGCGTACACAAAACAGCGTGTCCTAAATACAAACGACATTCAAATAAAGACAGCGCATTAAAGTTTAAACTGTTTCATAATAAACACAATCAACAATATTAAAACCTTTTAAAAGTGACTGGAATTTTGAATACATTACTCCGAAGCCCTACGGCGTTCGCGAAATTTATCTTCATTGTCCGAGTCTGTTCTCTCTTGGTGGTTAAATTTGTGAATTATAAAAACGACGCATCCCGAGTTGGAGATACTTGTTTCGCGACAATATTCATTCTGCCGGCTCAGTAATATTAATGCCGCCTCTAATGAGATACGTTTTGCATTTTAACAAACATTTTTCGGCTTTATCAAAATTAATGACACATTTAAACGAAGATCAAGGGATTTGGAATTGTTTGTGAACAAAACGTAAGTTATAAAACTGTGATTAAATTAGTTGCTGTTACTCAAGTGTAGTGTAACTTATAATTAATTTTTGCTCGCGATCCTGAAATTTGGATACTCGATTATGGATTGATTTTGGGAATCAAGTTTTGCTTTCAACACGTAGCGCCTAATTGGATCACGTAGTATTAGCTTTAACATTTGCTTATTAAGTAATATTGACAGATATAATATATTCACGAACTTATCATGTATTATGCATGTTGCAATAATACTAATGGTGACTGGATGCAATAGTTGTGGGCAATTTGACTACAAAGCAGAATTATAATGATTATATCGTTATCATTTGCCACTTTATTCTCTTTTCGCTAAATAAATGTGCAGTGTAGTCTTTTGTCTCTTGTGTGAAAATATGGCTCAGTCTATGTTTATTCTAAAGTTATGATGAGTATAACAGACGAGACGTTTTATTGCAATTCGCCACGCTAGTGTCACGTGATACCGCAACAGACACGAGGCGAGCGCATGGACACAGTTATGTAACGCGAGAGAAATGGACCGTTTACCGTAATTGTCCATTCGCGAGTACATTTCACTGTGAAAATGTACACAAAATTATACACTACACGGGAGCTGAGGTACGCCGCGATTTACGGTGGAACACGCACGCTCAATACTCATACTTCATTACTTCGTCCTAAATAATAATAGCACAATAACTTTTGGTTACATGAATTGTATTCAGATGAAATATAAACTAAACAGCTTAAAGGTTATGTAATATAGTGTATAGATCAGAGATCCACGTTAGAATAAACTCTAAACAATATGTACACCAATTTTGGATTGAGAGACTCTATTTTTGTAATATTCGACCGAAACACGCACATTCTGTAAATAGAAAAACGGTGTAAACACATATTTTTTACGACAAACCCATTTGCATTTGCATGATTATTTAATGGAATATAATCGGGACGAGGAATCGTCCGTGACTAGTCGACTCAGCTCATTAACTTCTTCTTGAAACGCTAATTAAGTAGTCTTCGAAGCGTTCACAAAGCGATTGCATCGCGTCGACACCACCAATCTGCATTCTCAATTATGCAATACAATTTCCCGAGTATTAGACTTTAAAAAACCTATTAAAACGTCGAGGGTTTGCCGGTGAAAGTGCAGCTTTTTATCGAATTAAACGTCATCGACAGATTTACGATCGAATACCAATTGCCTATTAGAATTTAATTGTATTTTTGTATGACTTATTATGCCTCAGGATGTTAATTTTTCTGTCTTCACCCTTATTGTATGTATTTTTATTTTGAGGATTTTGGTAGTATTTATAAAAGTGAAAAATTTTAAATATTAATATTATTTAGTAGAGCTCATAGGTATGCGCATTTCTATTTCTGTTTTTTATTCTTTACTTTTGCGTAGTAATAGTATTTTAATTTAACAGAATAACGTAATTAAATTTGGTGATATGGAATGATGCGTAGTCATGTTGCCACTAATTAATTTGAATGAAATAATTGAAATTAAATCATAAAATTACCGCTTATATAATGTTAGTAAACCAACCTTTTTGTTTCAATTATATTTCATTAAAATTAAAAATATTTCGTTACACTTTAAATCAATATCATCTTTTCATAAAATTAATTAGGATAAAATAAAATAATAATAGATTTTCCCTAACATTATCTTAAAGATAGATGTTAGGGAAAATCTATTAAATTATAATTATTATTCATATATTTTCCTTCCTTTCTTACACAATATTTTATATAACCTTAGATTATTTATATAACTCATTCTCGACTCCGAAGTTACTTAACCGATTTTGATGTTGAAATTTGGCAAAAAAACAGCGTCTAAACATGGGTAAAAAGTATCCTGTGGTATCCCTATTATCTTAATAAAATTATTATACAGTGTGTAAAAAGAACAGTCACTATAACTTTGAGATACGATTATACTACCTTTACTCATTTTGGAAATGTATGTTTTTTATTATATTTTTTTGACAATAGCTAAAAAAACTTTTTTATTAACTTTTTACCATTTCTTTTTTTTTTTGCAAGAATAACGAAAAAAAAAATATTTTTGTAAAATAAAATACATTTCTACAACGAGAAAAAGTAGTGTACTCATATCCCAAAGTTATAGTACTTTTCTTTTTACACCCGTTATAACTCATTCTCGACTCCGAAGTTACGTTAATTAAGTTAAGTCCTATTTTGATGATGAAATTTGTCAAAAAAACAGCGTCTAAACATGGGTGAAAAGTATGCGGCAGAATGTACGACTTAAACGGGATTATTTCTAGCGCATGAAGTTGAGGGCAACATGTAGTCTTACATAAAAGCTGATTCTACGGATTTCACAAAGTAAGCAGACGCAGCAAGGATTAAAATGAAAATGCTGAAGTGTGGTTTCAGAATAGTCATAAAATTTAAAAATTGAACATTCGGAAAAATTGAAAGCTTACAAGTTTGACAGGAAACGTGGTCGCTTCTTGTTACAGACGCCGAGATTTTACATGTCTGCTCTATTTCAATTTTACGTTTTTCGAGCGCGTGGTTTAGGAATAATAATATGACTAGATGATTTCCCACTACTTTGTACACGTAGAGTGATATCCTGCGGAAACCGGGTTTTGCTACGGTAAACCCTATGTGTTAATCCACAATGTGAACTACTACCATACAAAATTTCATCAAAATCCGTTCAGAATTTTGCGTGAAGAAGCAACAAACATACAAACTTACTCACAAACTTTTAGCTTTATAATGTTAATGTGGTTACATAAGTTTACAGAACTCAACTTTTTGTCTATTGCTGCGAATTTTGTGAGTGATTACTTATGACATGATTGTAACAAATCGGCTTTATCTTTTGGTGCGTTGGCTATGAAGGTAGTAAGGCCTTTTTTGACAGCTTCAAGGGACAGTAGAATTAAGTATTTCATATGAATTTCAGCTCATATCGAGCAAGCTTTCCTGATAAAAAGGATTTTAACAGACATATAGACGATCATTAAGGACCCTATAAGGGTTCCGTTTTTTTCCTTTTGAGGTACAGAACATTAAAATGCAATACAATAATGGTTTTGATGGTAAGGCTAGATTATGCTGTACCCAAGGCTATTATCAATAATCATACTATTATATCAACATTATTCTGACTACAAAGACGCTCGCCTTATTAACTCTTATTAAAACTCATGATATAATTAGCACTAAAGTATAATCCATACTTTGGCATGAACCGACTGCTTATATTCCACATTTCCTAGTATTAGTGTTTCCTCGAGAAACCCCTGCACTACCTAATTGGTTTACCCGTTTACTTTGCAGAAATACTTCACTTCTATACCTACTACATTTCATGCCTATACGACGGTGAAGTGCGATAAAGGTACATATACATTACACACTAAAATTATTATATTTTAGACCTCAATCAGGATTTTATGCGGGTGGAGGAAAATCCCAAGAAAACCGTACATTATTAATAAGTACCTTATGTCCTTCACCATGGTCTAATCTGTATATGTCGATTTTTCTATACAGATTAGGCTGTTTTTTTTACACCCTGTGAACTTAAACCCATGAAATTTATTATAGACATGTGCCAAATTTTAGGAAAAGATCCATTAGTTTAAAGGCCGATTTGAAGCAAACTATGAGCAAATGTTTCTCTCTACAATATTAATGTGGACTGAGATATGTTATCCGTGACGTTTTAAAATGCAAAAGTTTACTGTTTGCAGTGAAAAAATAAGTTTTATCGCGGCTATAGCGTATGTTCTCGCATCTAGTATTTATCTGTAAATTTAATCAAAATCGGTTTGAAGGAGGAATTGCTTAGGCTAGCAATGTAAACTATTTTTTAATATAGAAAATGTGAATAAACTCTATAATAATATGGAAACGTAGCGCTTACATTGAGAGTTATTGCATTCCCAAATTGTTTATGACTTTAATATATACTCCAATAATGTTTTATTTATAAAATTTATTTAATTTTGGATTATTGTCAAATTCTTCAATATCTGTTAGGTGTTTAGGGAAGCATTACATTTTTCGCAGACGCTACCCCATCTCATCATTCAGTTTTAAGTATTAATCGCATGGAAGCGATTAGCGAAACTTTCGGGACAGTAAAAGACTTAAGCTGTTGAACCAGATAGCGACGGGCCTAAACGGCTCCCCCGAATATTACTAAAAGAAGTCATTAACGAACTTTCAGTAAATTCTCGCCCAAAGGGGAGCAAATATTTCTTAAAGATGGCGAGAACAATAACAATTCTCTTTTGTGTAGTTTATGTGATAAATTACGAAGACATTATAAGCATTACGAGGTTTAATTAAAGAATAATACGACCGTTCAATGTTTAGGTTTAATTTTCATAGGATAATTGCGCTTTATTAAAATGAGTTCCTCGAGCGGTATGGTTCAAATACTATTATCTACAAAAATTTGTAAAACTTCTATTTTTAATTTTCTAAGGTCGACTTGCACCGGTCTGTGTTAAATAATAAATCCGGAGTTAGCCCCTGAATAAGGAGGACAATTGTAATTTTTTTTTCTATAGATGCTTTAAAGACACCACGTCAATCTGTCCCTGTGCTCAGTATCCGAAGAACTAGTGTTACAAGTACCAGACAACGGAAATATATATTTAATACTTTTATATTAAACACACATTTAATATTTTTATTATATTAATACACAAGTTTAATACACATACATGATCCAGGAACATTGGAAACTTTTTGTTCCCTCGGCCCGCAACTTCCCGAGCACCAACGCACTGCGGAGGTCGTCAAAATAATAAATAATGTTTACAAATTAACGTAATTAGTTAATGTTAACCCAAACAAGTGGGCTTAACAACTCGATTTATTTACTAACTCACATGATGGCGTGTAGTTTAAAATGGTAAAAGAGTATATGACACAATGTAAAAGTAATACCACGTAATGTAAAAGTAATCCATAAAACAACAATGAAAAAAAAGTCTCCAAGAGATATTGTAGCCGATTGTAACAATTTAAAATTGTTGGACTCCGAGTAATACAGTTTCAGAATAGTCCTGTTCTGTTAAATCCTGTATTTCATACAAAATATTTCCACACCTTTACACTCTTGTTTTATCGAATATCATATAACGTGTATTTCAATAAAAAAGTGACGTTCGAAGTTGACGTTCAATAATTTCAAAGAAATGCATATTATACGAATTATATATTATTTACGTTTTACATGTTAAGTTAGCTCACTTAACATGTAAAACGTACTAACTGTACTAACTAGCTAGTTGTACAACCTCCTTAGAGTAAAAATATATATAGTTACCTATTTATCTTTAAAACTACATTACTAGTGACGAGATAAATTGCCAGACAAATTCCAAGAAGGGTAGTTTTAACTATGATATTTAAAGAATGTTATCGATCCTCTCTTCCGGCGTCTCACAATGACACGTTTCCCTACTCAAAATACAACAAAAAAGAGACATTTCTTATGGGCCTACTGTTACAGTGAGGAAGGAAGACATTGGAGTGACGTTAGTTTGATATACGAGCGGTCTCTTTTGTGGGCGGCGGAGTGCGGCACAATGCAGACAGAGTTACGCCCGACTTAGGAACTCTGGGAATGACGGGCTCGTAATCAGCTATTTGATTTACTGTTTTTTTAATCATAAATACAATACACTAACCTTACTACACTACCAATAAATATATTTGCACAAGTTATTCCTTCAGGCTTACTCCCGACACAACCGAGAATTGAATCAGTTCGATCTCAACGGCTCTTGATGTTTTATTTGGTGGATTACTTTGAAACTAACCAGGATAAAGAAAATCCTTAGATCGTAACTTTTTGTATTCTCGACCATATCAATCGACTGAGAATCAAAATAAACAAACGTCAATTTATTCGTCGAGTCGCGAACTCCAAAATCGAATCACTTTGCAGAATAAGTCCCTGTATAACTCCTGATATACGTTATCTGGGATGGTGGAAATGTTGTTACTTTTCAAAAAAATGCAGAACATTAAAAAACTAATTGAATAAATATTCTATAAGTAGAGGATGAAACTATGAAACGTTGTGTTTCACAATAAATACAATATGTACTGTAGGTTCTTGGTGGAAATTCATGTTACGCAGTGATAATACACAAAGTACTTGTACTTTTTCCACTTTGCTACATATTTAACATCGATATTATTAAACACACGACTGGTTTCAACTAAGTCATCATCAGGTAGTAAAGTGAAAAAAATTGAGGTAGTGTACTATTATTATTGTATCACAGACTTTAAAAGTATTTCTTAGATATATATTTAAATATACCTAGGTTATAAAAACTATACCGTATTTTTGTTTAGATGATTAAAAATAAAAATTAATTTATGTACAGCCTGTAGGTGCACAAAGAACAGTTACTACAACTTTGTTGCTATTCGCCTGATTTGCTTTAAATCAAATTCATTTATGTACACTGGGTGTAAAGCAGTTACTGTATCTTTGGAATATGATTATGCTACATTTATTTTAGCTTACCATATAATTTTTTTTTAAAGTTTTTTCGTCAAAAACAACAAGATTTTTTTATATTTTTAAGTTACAAGAATAACAAAAGAAAAAAATATCTTTCCAGAATGAGAAAAGGTATCATAATCATATTCCAAAGTTATAGTAACTGCTTTACACCCAGTACACATAAATGAATTCAATAGAAAGCAAATCAAGGCGAAAAGCCGCGGCGGAGTATTAATAAACCCGCAGGTAACAACAGTCTCAGTATAATCTTAGAAACTAACATTATAACTTGAAGTTTGCGGAAGCTTGATTTTGCATTCGAAACATTTATGAATAATATAATAGCTAATCTTAGTTTATTAACTCTACTCTTATGTGTACGAAGTCGGGCAGTGCTGGGTGACTTCGAAGTCACGAAGTTAGTTTAGAACTACACAGCTAATAACGGCGAGGACGAGACAATTCGTCACTGCCCGCCGCTGTATCTATGTAGCTCTGTCAAAGATAAATTACAAAGATATAAAGCAGAAGCCGCGAAATAATATTTTATATTTTGCAATGAAGCTTTATATTTCCTTAATAAATTGCAATGAATGTCCGGTGATAATGAAAGGATTAATAAAATGCTGTGTTAAATAAGGTTACACCGATGTTTACTTATTAAACATTTAATGGGAAATAAATCGATTCTTTTCACTTATAATGTGTTTGTGTAATATAAAATACGCACGCTGAGAATTTGGCACAAATCTATAAGGTTTGTGCCTACTTCTTACCAAGCAAAGTCGAACGTGTTAAAAGATATTATGTACATTCGGTTCCTCGAATATGTTGCTTGCGAGACCTACATTCGAAAATTGAAATCGACTATACCAATTTTATTATAACATTCCAGAGTTTTAATTATCACCTGCATTTAACAATATTTGATTGGTTCCGCATAAATTAGGTTAATAAATCAAACATCAGAGATTAATAACAAATGTATACAAATGCTGTTTACATTCTTGTGATATCGATGTGGGCATAAATCTTTAATTAATGAGTGCGGAGTGGGCGTGGGCGTGGGCCAGCGCGATGCAAACGCTTAGGAAATAATTGTATGCACATAATTATTTGTGCATCGCAGTCTTTGTACGGACAGGCGCGGCGAAACAAAGCAAGTAAAGAGCTTTGTGGAAAAAGTTAGCTAAATCCCTGTGTGAAAATGTATTACGTTGAAGCTATTCCAGCTTAAGTCCTACATCAGTAAATCTATATAATATACTAGCTTTGCCCGCGACTTCGTTCGCATGGTTTTTGAGTGACTTAAACCGTTTACGCAGCGCACGCAACGAAAGTATTCAAATGTGAATTTTCCCCGTTTTTGCAACATTTCTCACTGACGCTTCGCTCCTATTGGTCGCAGCGTAATGTTATATAGAAAGAAAAAATATTTTTTCAAATCGCACTTGTAGTTCCGGAGATTAGCACTTTTAAACAAACAAATAAACTCTTTCGCTTTATACTATTAGTATAGATAAAAGCGAAAGGTCTCTGACTCCAAAACAACAAATGCTAGGAGCCTCAAATTTTGCACTCTGCATTCCTTTTATGATATAAGTGCTCACTAACACGATATTTTGAGAAATTCAACCCCTAAGGGTGTAAAACGGGGGGGGGGGGGGGGGTGAGCCGTTTTTGAAGTTATTTAATATCTTTAAATTCGTACTTGTATAAGAATTATTGAAAATGTCTGCTTCCAATTGTAAGGGTCGGTGCTAAAGGGTCGATAGTACAGCAAAAATACGTATTGCAGAGTTTTCAAAAACTTAACCGCCCTAAGAAGAGATTGGACCCGTCGGGATAAACGGTACTACTATAACATTACCTAAGCCATGTAAAGTTATTTACTAAAGAAGTTTTTGCCACAAACTAAATCCCACGCCGGCAAAAGCTTAAAAGTAAGAATCGTAATGTAAATTCATAACAAATATGTTATTTAAATTTACTTTTTGGGTGTAGACAAAAAAACGTATGGTGCCATACGAAAAATAAAATTTTAACAGTAGATTTTATCCAATGTTGTTAATTTACTTTGTAGTCAGCTGTCTCGTGCGGGAACTACATATTATGTGGAAATTACATAAAGTCTAAACCGGGTTATATAACTAAAGTTTTTGAAAAAATATAACCGCTCGACGTATATTTTATAGGTAATGTTACTTTCGTTTCTATTACAAACATATTGACACCGGATTTATTAAAATCGGACCGATAGCTATTATAATAGATAGCGTTACGTAACATTATACAGTGTATAAAAAGAACAGTCACTATAACTTTGAGATACGATTATACTAGCTTTCCTCATTTTGGAAATGTATTTTTTTTTGTCAAAAAGAAAAAAAACTTTTTTCTTCCTTGGTTTCTTCATCGTTTAAACAATAACAATGTGTAGTAAAATTATGGATTTTTAACTCAGAACACGTTTAGTTTAAATGTAATATTATCTATATCTAATATCCTTACTACAAAGACACGGTATCGATATATCGTATAAGCCGGTACGGATACAAGCCGATGCTTATTCAGCAAGTTTTCAATATTTTGTATAAGAATTGAAATTTTTACAGCGCGATAACGAAGGAGACTATCCAATATTTGTACTTCGAGATAGAAACACGTAACCTAGTTAAAATGGGACAGTTTTAGACCAGGATTAGATCTCACTGAACTAATCCTGGTCTAAAACTGTACTTTTTTCGGAATCTAATATTATAAAGCGGAAGAGTTTGTTTGTTTGTTTGCTTGTTTAAACGCGCTAATCTCAGGAACTACTGGTTCGATTTGATTTTTTTTTTGTTGGATAGCCCATATAGAGGAAGGCTTTAGGCTATATAGCATTACGCTACGACCAATAGGAGCGAAGCGTCAGTGAGAAATGTTGCAAAAACGGGGAGACTTCCGTTGCGTGCGCTGCATAAATGGTTTGAGTCACTCACAAACCACGCGAATGAAGTCGCGGGCACAGCTAGTAATAGTTAAAATAAATGATACTATTAGTTAAATGAAAAATGTCGCCAAGTAATAAAATTTTATAAGTAAATAATTACCTACCTACAAAATAAAAGCAGATAGTCAAATTACACACTTACATTTACGTAACGTTAAGTTACAATTCGGTGAACCTTTTGAGGACCATTTAATGAAAATCAGGTTACTTTAATTAAATTATTTTCAGGTCTTACATAAATTCTAAATTGTCCTTAATTCAACCCTTTTACCTTTAAGTTTCTAATATTTTTGGTAGCCAATTAAGCATTTTGGGGCAACTGTAGGTATTTCGTCCTCGTTTTAAGTACTGCTCTACAGCTCCTTTGTGTCCAAATGAGGCCAAAAAGAAGATAAGTTTGTAGTGAATGTATTGGGATTTAAAAGCATATTGCAGGGTAGTTATATACATCTATATATTATTAAAACGTGAAGTTTTTTCTACGTACCTAAGAGGCTGAATAACTTAAAAAAAGTTGAAATTGATAATAGACGAATTTGGAGCACGGGGCGATCTCTAGTAAAAAATAATTGCACTATCGCGTAGCATTTCGAAGCACTACGTAGCACGAGCCAAACTGCCAGCTACGACGTAAATGGTTACGAACGACAAAAGGAGGTTACATAGCAAAGGCCTAAAACCTTCTTTGCCTTTGTGCGTGAATTATACCACAGCTCGGCTTCTGAATTTGCCTTTTGAAATTACGTTATATTTCTAAGAGCTAACCGTTTTATAGGTCTTTAATTTAACGCAATACTTGTACGGCCATGGTATAGAACCTTGCTTAGAGACAAAGTTAATCCGAGAGTCTTAAAAAAGCTGGTGCTACTCTTGCATGGGTTGTCAAGTGCAGGTGCCGAGGGACTATTTCTTTCGCGGTAAGCGGTGGTAATTACTTACCAGAACCTGATTGATCTGATAGTTTGCAGGTTTAATACCATTAAAAGTAGCGTAGAAAACGTGTCAGATAAATTAGTATCCCACATTCAATACATTATCCCCACGCATTATCTGTGAGATTCGATTACGTATCAGATAATAGAGGACTGCCAAGCTCTATATTTTATGTGCTGTGTTTAGTATGTCTCTTATTCTCCATGGAATTGCCGTTACGTGACATTTTGTTAATAATATGACCATGCTAAATTTTAGTTCTCATGCGCAATTTCTTTCAGCTACCTTACTAGGTAATTGCGCATTTCTTTTAGTTACATACTGTAAATTATAATCAGGAATTTGACAAATATAATATAAATGGTATTTAGAATTCAAAAATCTTTTCTTTTTTTTTGTGTTGTTCTTACTATTTTATTGAATGTACTGTAGGTTCTTGATGGAAATACATGTTACACTGTAATAATACACAAATACTTGTAATATTATTATAAATTGTAAAAAAAGACAAATTACTTGCACTTTTTCTTTTATTTATATAAATAAAGAGGAAAAAATGCAAGTAATTTGTATATTATAATCTTACTATTTTGCTTGATTATTATCAAATAATTTCATGATGGTGAACTTCTAATAAAAGCACATCGATTGATAGATAGATATTATTTCGTCGATATAGATGCTTTTTATAATCATTTTTGCAATTAAAAAGTTACCAGTTAAATACAGTTTAGTATGTATTGCTACTAGTCATAATGCATTGGGGTTTTCACGTCAAATAAAATTATTTTCCATAAATATTAATGCTAGTATTCGCATATTAAATCTATATTAATTTGATGTGGAAAAAGACATCGCTTTTTTCGCCACAGCTTCACGCACCAACGGGTAATGTGATCAGGCTGAAATTTCGCTGCGCCACGCTTCCAGCTCGCCGGAGACAGAAATAAAATCTACGAAATATTCCCCTTTGCACCTGCGCATATGATTAAATTATTATTGTGTGTCTGGATTGTAATATCAGTAGTGACCTAGATGACAGGTTTCATATACGTAAATATTAAATGGTGGTAGTATTAATTGTGTTGATTAATACGAGACATTTCTTTCAAATAATAAAATATTTGAGTTTTTATTGAAATAAATAAATATAATGCCTCCAATTTGCGTTAAAATTGGCCGGTTTTGTAGACCAGGTCAGCTACGCAGGGGTAATTTTTATAGATGCAAACTGTGTACGCGATACATAGAATAGAAGCATTCTCCCTTGCTTTTCAGTGGGCCAGATAATCAAGACGACTTGACTATAGAAATCAGGTGCAGGACCAACTTTGTATATTCCGACGGGTACATCATAATATTTCTTTTCAGGCAATCAGGTTATCATCCTGTATTGTTCATGACCAAACTTGAAAACGCGGGAATCGAACCCACGAAGTCGAGAGCCAAGCTGCTCCTGGACCATGGGGCCATAAATAAATATTATGTTTATTAATAAACAAAATTATTACTATCAAATGATTCTTTATAAATTTCTCGTTTGAGTCCTTTAAAAAATTTTTTTAGTAACTAAATATCATGTTAATTAAGTGAAATTATTCTGAAAAAGAAGGCTAGAGATGCTTTCAGTGTAGTGAGTGGCTCCCGGATTGCGACTCACAATGTTTACTTTTAGTCGTATAAAGTTATGGCCGAATGAAAACTTCGCTTCAAATTTCAGCAATCAATATTTGGTTTCAAGTTGTATGAAAAATTGAAGGGCGACAATTTTATAGCTTTGTTCACGATTGGATGTCCGAATAAAAAATACAAATATTAGTCCCTACCGAACCCAACCGAACCGGAACATAATATATATTATGTCAGACCCATAAAAAATATATGTTTACTTTAAAATTTAAATCAACATTCAATAATTAATCATATTAACTATCTGTATCATAGAAAATGAATAGATAGTAAATCATGCACCACTGAAACAAAACAAAATAGAAGCCTGAGCTAAATAGTGGCGGCGTGTGCGCCATAACTCAAGTCGCTTTGTGTCGCTTACCCGTTTAAGTCAAGATGTTTCAATGCGACGACGAAAAAGGAGTGTGCAGCAATTCAGCAGCAATTCAGCAGCGTGTAGACGAAAACCGCAGGTGTTTCATTATTCCATTTTAATAGCGTCAGCGGCATCGGGCTACGTGTCTGTGTGTTACAAATAACGTTCTTGCGAATGAATAGGATTTTATACGACTACATATTACGGTCTCTATGTAATAAAAATGTCGGCTATTCATTTTAATGCCGCCTAAAGTTCTGCTAACGTAAAAATAGAGGGTTGGAATTTGTTTCGCGCTGTTATTAACGCAAATGTAAATAAATCGCGGCCAACGCTGGATTTGCGTAGCGCTTTTAAATTCGCGTTTATACGTTCTAATGTTAAAGTGTTTTATTTTGGTTAGCGATTACTGATTAGATATGTCTATTTTATACTATTAAGGTATATTTTTGTGCATATTTTCATATAAATAACTGTACTATTATATCTTATCTTTTGTAATTTAATATTATGTTTATTATCAATTTACTATCTTAATGGTAATATAATATAGTACCTTAGTGTAATTATATTTTTAAAAAGTTCTTTTTCGCCTCTCTGGGTATAATTTTTTTACAACAGATTAGCATTTACTTACTTATATAATGTACAACTTTGATTTTTAGCTTATAAATATCATAAGTAAAAAATTACTTTATAAATTTAATTATTGCCCAACAGGACTCCATTTTTTAATAATTTTAAATGAGACTAATGATCATAATACAGCCGTTTGTACGTAAACAGAAGATCGTCTTCTGTTTACGTACAAACGGCAGAGAATAAGACTATGGCACTAGACGAAATTATGGCACACAAAAGTAATCCTTTCGCTCACATGATTAAGTTCATATTTGCGTGAGTTAAGATTCAGCGAAAGAAACGCTTCCTGAATTTAAGCGTTCGCAGATTGAACTTTAACAGCTGAACATACGGTTGAGTTTAGCTTATAGTATTTTCCACGGCGCGCGTTCCGCTAACGCGATCAAGGCGTAAGGTGTTTTGAGGAGCGCAGTCATTGTCATGGCGAATCAATATTCAACCCGTTTTATGATTGAGTCATTTGGTTTTATTGGCGATGTACGTGCGTCTGAACCTGCATCATTCGGCGGCAATAAAAATTCCCAGCGCTCTTTTATATTGCATACGTAAAGGAGAAATAAAATGTTCGCTCCATGTTTGATGCCACGTTAAAATTTTATTTTATAAGCTTATTTCATTTAAGTGAATTTGAATTTTCTTGGTTTACTTTTATTTTGTTGTTCAATGATATGTATTAAGGATTCCAAAGAAATGTCATAAAAAGATGATCAATCATTTAAATCATCATTTAAAAAGATGATCAACATGTAGGGCTCCTGGAAGAAATGTCTGGGTAAAAATAAGCAGTACCTTTGTGTCTTTGTAAACTGGATTGTTGGGAATTGTCTTGTGTGCATTAAATTGTCAAATAAAAAGTCTCGTTTGAATTTTTTACAAAAGTAATAATTAATATCCCTCTCTACATTGTGAAACGTATATATTTTACAAATTTTTAGGTGTAGTTTTGTAATTAGATACAACATGTAGATAAACTTATAATATTGAAATATTTTCTGATATAATGAACTTTGCACTAATTTTGCAGATATTACTAAGGCCAATGATTAAAATTCAATTCTTAGTTCAGGAACAATTACAGTGAGTCAGAAAAACTGAAGTGAAGGAGAAAAGTTCCATTAAAGCCGGTTACAAATGAGTACAGACGCGCGTTACCCGACCGGGGCTGTCCCTGTTCACGATCACCTTTTTGTTTGATCTCCTGTTGTTATTTTTTCTTGGCAACTTCAAAGAAACTTTAACATTTCTCTACGTCTATTTTGTTACGGGGATAATACATGCATTTGGAGTTGTGATATTTTTGTTGTGTTACTTCAAAGTGGGGTTTTCGCCAGTAAGCCGAGATTGAGGCGGGGACTGTCAGCTTTATGCAATCTATAGCACAACGACAAAAGTGCACAGTCCGCTCACTATAGACATAAGTACACTTATTATAATATATATTATGCAAACTGCAAGTCACTTGTCGTAGACAGACCTCTACAGTCATACATCTTCATGCTACCCTGAAGAATAAGCGCACATAAACATAATCATTATTTACATGAAATGTGTGACTTCAAGTTATTTGAAGTGCGGCCGCCCGGTATGCGTTGCGATGTAGTTTAAATATGAAGTACTGTATATATAATACTAGCTGTGCCTGCGACTTCGTTCGCGTGGTTTTTGAGTGACTTAAACCGTTTATGCACCGCACGCAACGAAAGTCCTCAAATGTGAATAATTTCCCCGTTTTTGCGAAATTTCTCACTGAGCTTCGCTCCTATTGGTTGCAGCGTAATGTTATATAGCCTAAAGCCTTCCTCTATAAATGTATTTTTAAATATATATAATAAAAATATTTTTTCAAATCTGACAAGTAGTTTCTGATATTAGCGCGTTTAAATAAACAAACACGCTCTTCCGCTTTATAATATTAGTATAGATTTTGTACTGTGACTAAATACCAGTTCTACGTAGACATCTGCATTTTATTTATTTCTAAAAGACTAATCTTTGAAAAAAAGACATGTGCATTCTGACATACTTTTTACGTTTCATAAGCATTTATCTTTCTAAGCTCACCGGTTGCTGTTGGTGTCGAATAAATATTTATTCGACACAAGTAAAGGTAGATAGGTATGCTATCCTAGTTTTAATATAGAAAAGCTTTTGCTGTTGTACTATGACATAATACAATCAACACATAAAACCTTGAAGGGCTTCTGGACAATGATTCATAATGAAAAAACTAGATTTTTGCATAATATCTTGGTTTTTGCGTACTACTACTACTATTACTAGTATTATAAGCAAAATAAAAAATTGGTCAAGCAGTGAGTGAAATAATTATGAATTATAATAATATAAAACCTAAGAACACGTGAGCTTTCAAACGAAAAAACCGGATCAAAATCGGTTCACGCGTTTGGGAGCTACGATGCCAGAGACACACATACAAGTCAACCATATTACACCTCTCTATTTTCATAGGTAGTTAAAAATAACGACGATGATGAACACTTATGTAAATATTACCTTACTTTTATAACCCAGTTACACACAAGAAACTCCAAATGCGGCGTTTTCGTGCAAGAAAGCACTTATCGTCAGCAACACGAACTGACCATGTGGAACTAAGAATACTGAACTTAATTACACGTAACAGAATACCGCAACTCTTCAGCTACGTTACAAATTGTAGTGGAAACTTCGTGTTATGTAAGTGTATCATCGACTTCCAAACTTTTGTTGTTAGTTTTAATTCTACTATCATACAGTTTTTGACTCTTTCACGCAGTACGGATTACGAAATGAAAATGAAAAATCTTTTCTTTCCAAATAGGTTAGAAACTAACATTGTCCGGGAGACTAACGCAGCGAGAAGAACCGGCGTAAGAAACACGTGCAGGTCCTTTTAGCAAAAGATGGGAAAATTGTTCACAAAAAATAAAACATAAGTTACAATGTTATGACTTTACGTAAATTACATTCACAATTTGGTTGGCTAGATTTTATTTATATGGGATATTTTAGATTTTTATCATACTATAACATTTAAAACCGGGAAGAAAGTTTTATATTCCATGGCGGGATTCGAACCTTCGATGCTGCAAAAGCGCCGCTTTAACCGCTGAGCTGCGACGTCACTGAATACGTATATTATATCAAAACAAATATAACATAAAATAAAAAACAGCAAAAAAAAACAACTTCTCACTTCAACACGTTTTTACATCGTGTTCTCCAGTAAAGGCTCGGATTACAAGTGTCATAAACCTAGTTTACACTCCATTTACAACAACAACACGACGCAAATTGAAGTTTACAAACCGAAAATATTGTTTACAAGCTATTTACGCTTGTAAATCGCTAACATTATCTGTGTTCCTTAAATCATCGCGCCTTTTATCTGCGCCATAAATTACAGCGGCGTATTATCTACCGGCTGATCAGCTCTGCTATTTCCACGGCTAATACATGCCTCTCGAAAAATATTTGTACTGTTAACAAAGGTGTATGAATTAATTAGACTAGAGTTCAAAATTTCCTAACGTTTAGGGCGTGTTTCAGCAAGCAATGTTAAAGTTAACGCCATGTTAAATTGATATTTACCTGATGGTTATCCCTCTCGTATTTCCTGTCAATGAATGAGATGGCATGGTATTTTAACATGGCGTTAACTTTAACATTGCTTGGTGAAACACTTATTCTGTGTAGTATAACATGCTCTTATAATCTACTACAGGTATCATGCTTTTGTGTATTGGTTATTACTTATTACTTCTCTTTTATTATACTTCGATTAAGTTTTGATACCATTAAATATTTTTATAGGTATTATCAAAGGTGTAAAATAAATGAGTGATTATACTTTAGGCCTCACATGTAGAGTATACTGTAAAAGTACCAGCGCTGAAAGAATTACTGACTTTCATGTTTGTATGAGAAATGCTCCAACAACAGAAATTTTTTCATACAATAATTTAAAAAAGTACCTCTTTAAGCGCTGGTTCTTTCACAGTAAACTCTATATACGTGACCTATACACACTATAAAGTATTATCTTTTATTAATATTATAGCCTGTATTAATATCGAAATTATCAAAAGTTCTTTGACTGATGTTTTTTTGAGGTAAACTGCGCATTTATTGGCGTCTGCACATGTAAAGTTATTACATACAGTACTAGTTGGACATCATTTCAAGTATATTCTTTTTAAGCACATAATTCTTTATTCGTATTGATTGCATTACTATACGTTATAACTTATAACCCATACTAATTAGGAAATAAAGATCAGTGTCACAATCTGCGAACCACGGTCTAATGAACATAATTTTTAGTAAAAACACGCACCACATTATGTGTGAGTAAATAGGTTTGATAAACGAGCAACGCGTTATCTTTTGTCAAGTCGTTTACAAAATGGCGTCGGAGTTGGCGAAAAACACCATGTGATACGATTAAATGGGAACGGGTTTTATCAGCTATTTAACTAAGTATGCAAGTCTCATATTGTTTGATTCCCCTTCCGGGAAAAGTTGACATAAAAGTTAATGTTTTCTTAAAGTGTTTTGAATATAAACAAAGTGGAAAAGTGTAAATAAATTCAAATATATTGGAAATTTAAAGTGATAATTAGACGATTACTAAAATTTTCTGGAAAGAACAGATAGAATTTACCTGTTGTACATGTTAGCTAGCCAATCGTAAATACAAAAAAAACCTCTAAAATCTACATAAAATGCAACAAACATCATGATCATAATATTTCTTTATTTGATGTTCAAATCAAGCAACTATGGATGTTTACACAACGTCATTCTAGCCCCGTGCTAGGTATCCGAAGAACTTGTGTTACAGGTACGAGACTACGGAAATATATTTAAAACTTATATACCATACACATTTTTAAGATTTTTACTATATTTATACACAAATTGAATACACATCCATGACTCAGGAACACATAAAACTTTTTGTCCCATCGGCGGCCTCCCGCTCGAGCACCAACGCGCTCATCCACTGCGCGACAGAGGTCGTCAATAATCTAGTTCACACCGAGATGTGAACTGTCGCGAGCGCACTTTTAAATACGAGTAGAAAATACAAAATCGTTGCGCAACGCAGCATGTATTGCATGTTTCCCGCTACTTGGTTCGGGCGAATTGAAATCCCACAGGAAATGTACATTTTACTGCGGTAAAAAGTAGCCTATGTGTTAATCTAGATGTCAGTATATTCTCTAACCGTTTAGACGCGAAGAAGTAACATACACGTACACTCTCTCACGTTTGTGAGTGTGAGATTATTGTTAATCCTATGTTTTTCTATATTCTAGGTTTTTTTCGCCTTTATAATATTAGTGTGAAGTGTGATACACATGATTACAACATCTCCAGGCAACGTGCGTCACGTCTCGGTGTGAACTAGCCTTTAACGGTTTCTTAATTTAAACTTCAAATAAGGTTTTATACGAGACGCACATGTGTCTTTTACTCCCGTAACGTATTACGTTGTTCGTATCTAAGAGCAATAACTATAACGAATGTGAGACTGTAAAAAGGAGGTAAGGTTAAAAGTGTAACGAATGCCCTCGTAAAACTGTAATATATCCGTCGAGGAAAATATTCTCCACTCAACTCCAGAGTTATTTTTTCTTGGAGTCATAATAAAACTTACAAGATACCTAATAATTAATTAACTGACTATTTCAGGTTTGTCTTCGTAAAAAGTAATAAGAAAAGAATGATAGAAGCTAAATGCGTACATATTGTTTTTAGTGCTAAGTTACTTAGTGTTAATGTTAACTTAATCATCGTCAAAAATAATATGTCAGATAAAACTAAATACATTATTTACATATCATTTTTGGCCTCCGTAGTCCAGTGATTATTTCCACCATTCCTACCTTATGAAAGAGAAAAGAAAAAAAAGTGCTCTAAATACACAAGTAATGCGCACATATTTAGACTCATTATATAATAACTCCTGCGATGCTGGCCACCGGCACCAAAATCGCGTGGGAGCTATAATACGCATTGTACTGGATAACGTAAAACAATTTGAAAATTTTCATGACAACAAAAGCACAATAAAGTATAAACTAAATAAAAACAAAAATGTAGCGAACTCACCTCGCACAAAAGTTCTAAACGCTTCCACCGTTTTCGCTAATGCTCCGTAATTGTAGGTTGAGCTGAAATTGAGTGCGGAACACAGTGTAGTGAAATGAAACCCCTAAATCATGTGTCGCAGTTCTGTCCACATGCCACAAGCGATGCGTGCTGGATCATAAAACATGTACGCTCGTGACGGACTTTTTCTGAATATTGCCCGCTGGGTGTACGGAATACTAACGTTTACGGATAAGTTTGCTTTACACGATAAAGGAGAAGCTAAATCTAATATGTTTTTGAGCATTGTTGAGTTATTATTTTTTAATGATAACTAATGGCAGTTTTTCGTAGCCACGCAGGAGAAATTGCAGTGGCCAAGTGAGTGCTGTAAATAAAATAAAAATGTTAATTTCCAGTTAAAACAGTTTACAGTTATTAATTAAGTAGAACTCGTAGTCACCTAGTAACCATACGCCTGTATCAGGTAACAGGTGTGTATAATGCTTGTGTTAGATCCAATCAATGGACAGGGACCAAATTAAGAAATTGCCAACCAATATTCACCACATTTGATTATAATCCACCGATTGATCGTAATAAGAAATAAATAATAAAGTTATAGTACAAAGCCTAAAACAATAGATAACTTCAATTTACTATGCGTTACATAAATCGCAATGTACTAATGTAATAATGTTCAAGATTATCAATGATATTGATTATATTTTATTAATGAAACATAAGCTTGACGCGTAAAATAAATTTAACTTAAACCTTTTTTTACTTTACTTAGTTTTTAGTTTGTATCTTCAAAAGTATTATATCTAAAGAAAGATACTATTAGCCATAGCCTACTTGTATAAAAAAATAGAATTTATTGGTATCATAGGTACTATATATATATATATTTTTTATTTTATTTTTCAATTTTGTACACACAATAAATTTACAAACGAAAATTGCTAAAAAATACATTTTGTACAAAGGTACATCATATTCCAAAATGGAATGTCTTCCAGAAGACTTAAGAAAACAGTAAAGTGTAATACTTAAAAAGAGCAAAAAAATCGAGTGCACCTACTTTTACAATACAAAAAAACAAACTACTTAATATAGTTATAACGGGTGTTAAAATGTATGCATATTAGAATAATATAATAGTAATAATTATAATTTATTGGTAAATAAAATAATCGTAAACCTGCCCATATTTATTAGGTATTACACAAAAAAAGTAGCGTAGATGTAATGTTGTTATATAACTATAGCTTATATCATAAATATATAGAAAAGGGGTTCAGTTATTACTTATTTGTGACTTTTAGCATTGTTAATAATATTTATTTCTGTAAGACGTATTGCATAGGACAAAAAATCATTGCAATTAGACTTAAGAAAACAATGTGATCACGTAAGTGGCATCTCGCCTTTGATGATAATAATAAACGGTATTCAAACCTGAAATAAGTTTAACAAAAACGATTAATTTAACGTAATTGAAATAAAATGAAGTAATTGAAGGTACGATTTGTGTTATAAATGATTGTTCGCGATTAGTTGCGGCCCATAAACAGTTGCACCAACTTTTCAATGAATTATTCAAAACGTTTAAATATCCAAGGAAGTTTGGGGGTTATTGAAAGAGTTTCGCCGCGAAATAATGAGGAACTTTAATGAGATTTTCGCAAATGTAGGCGGACGATAGAATTATCTCGGTTAAAATATTTGACTCGGAAGTCATAAATGAAATTTTGCTTGTAAAGATTCTCGAGTTTAAACAACATTGTTGTAAGCCTTAAACAAAATATACAATGCATAATTAATAATTGTGAATGGATTAAGATAAACGATATAGATTAAAGCATAGCATAGTTGCCGTTTATTTTTCACCATCATATTAATAAGGTTTAAAAGTGGTACATTGGTTATATCGGCAACTCTACATATGAAATGTTATGACATGTATTCATACTTTTAGACTTTTATCATACCGAAATAATGTTTTTTTGATTTTTTTATTTCGGGTGAACGTTACTTTGTTAAACTTTCAATTCATTTCATCACATCAACTCTTAATATACAAATATAACTTTTACCGATTACAGAAAAATAGTTTTACTACATACAATTACATTAATTGTATGTAGGTTGCGCTCAAAACACTACAGCTTAATTTAACATGGTAGTAGCGTTGTTTTATAAAGGTATTTTTTGAAATAATAAAATTTATGGATGATTTTTTATCATCCTATCCATTTTAGACTGTAGTATGCACTACTTTTACATTGTCCTACTCGCCTTGAATACCCGAATAACAGCAGGTAGCTAAAAGTTAATAGGTATTATAATTTCATAATATTCATAAAAAATATATGAATAACCAAAAAATAAATTTCAATTTTATTTGCATATTATCACTATATATATATATATATACTCGTATCACATTGAATCAAAACTAAATATAACAATAAGAAATGTAATGTTAATCTTTAGATATCATTTATAACTTTCTTTACAATATGTATATGGATAAATATGTATAAATTACGATGCTTATGCCAAAATATTGAATGAGATGATCGGAAAATAATTAAAAACGATGGTATTGCTTTTCGGTCATTTTATTTTGGTTTCTGTGTCGTGCAAACACATTTCGTTTTCGTTGAATGAGCATTGCGCGATAAAATATGATAAAGCAATACCGGAGCACAAGTTATTTTGATTTCATATTGCAATCATTTTGTAAAACTTGATTTAAATATTTTCCTTTTTAACATTTTTTATTTAATTGCTACTATAATTATATTTGTGACTATAATTTTTTATTACAGTTCGGTACGTAGACAAAATCATTACAATTAGTTATTAAAGTTAAATATAACTTTATCGAATAACCATTACCTACCTACTGATAAATACACATATACTCAACACCTACTGTTTTTAGTGCTCAAAATTATGCTTTCTTTACAAGGTCCTCCTAACCCTTGCAAAAAGTCTACAGTGATATTGTTTACTATAAAGATCTTTTACAAAGATTTGTAATGACACCTCGCTGTATCTGATTTCCCCCTTTGGGCAAAAAGGGGTTGGCGCTTTCATCTTCACCCCTGGGTCTGGGTCGTCAAGTCACTCGTGGGCTCTCCCTCAGTTTAATAAGGGTTAACACAAGCCCTAGCCCTATTAATGAGGACGGTCCTTCAATATTTCCCCCGCAGATTGTCTGTGTTCGATAATAACTGTACATGTTTGCAACGAAAAAAAAACGTGATGCTTAGTAATGACAGTATTCTGATAGGATGTCATAGACATATTCATATAGACGAGACATGTTAAGGCAAAAAGTGTCCGCATTTTGAGTGTCCCACTTTTAGGATTGTTTGGGGCACCCGAATTAAACTTCAGTCCACAAATGTCAAAACCGTTGACATCATGATTATATAATGTCATATTAACTAAAACGTCATTGTATGAAGATTTTTCAGACGAATGTACGGTATTGCCCCATAGTTAAAATCATTGCATAATACAGGTACCAAAATACTGATATTCAATTAAATGGAATTCGGTCCATAGCAGAAAGCAGTTATTGCATTAACCTTATATAAAGGCAGCTATTTGTAATGCTATTTTGACAGCTATTTGAAAATTTTCAGTTATACAAATACTTTTTCTGATTGGCTAACTGCGTCACTTTAAACGTTATTAATTGTTTTTTCATTGTTGCGGCGTGTTTAAGCAATAAATAAACCACTTGGCTAATGATTAATGGCTTTTGACATTAAGTGCGTAGAATGAAAAAAACCATTTAGATAAAGTGTTACAAATGGGAAAGCCTTACAATGAGAATTTCTCGACCAGGAAAATGGTCAATGGAAAAGTCGAGCATTTCCATGTCTTAATTAACATTTGACTAATTATTTATTTATTGAAACGTTACAGTGAATTAGTTCTTAGTAACAAATGATTAGTAGTAGTTGTATGGTCATATATCGAACGCTATGTCAATATTATTCATAAAAACAATTCATATTGCAATGACGATCTTCGAAAATGAAAATATACAGACATAACGTGCGTTAAATGACATGGCGCGCCATACTTACCGTATCTATATATTATATCGTATACATCTTAGACTTCTAACTTTATCATCGTAATTAGCGATGGCTTCTTTACTAAGGGCCCTGTCCCTATTGCATATAGCCCTAATTGACATACTAGGCTAAGCAACATACGAATTCTTATTTCACTTAGCTAGGCTTATGTCAAAACCAACACATTTTTTCGAACTGCGCAAAATATGTTCTGGTTCGTTTTTTACAGTAACTTAAAACGTATACTGGCATTCAATAGAAAGTATCCATGGAAAATAAAAATAACCGTCGCAGATAGGACAATAGTGGCCACTAATACGTTTTTACAATCGGCCCGCGGTAATAAAACAAGGATGGGTCCGGGATTAAGCTCGTTTATCATTCGTTTTGATGGCCCTTTTTGCTGTAATCATTCATTTTTCTTCCGTCGTTTTCTCCTTCACTAGTTTCTAAACGCCCCTTTTGCTAGTAAATATATTACTTTTATTAAATTGACTTCATAAACGAGATAAGTTTTTGTCTGAGGATAAATGAACGCTTGTGGGTTTGATAGATTCTTTGTTTCAGATGATTCTATTATATCCTGTCAGTTTTTGGTTGCATTTTTATTTGATTGAGGATCCGTTTAGTGTGAGGTATGTACGATGTAGTAATTATATGTATGTTGGCATTTATTCAAATGACCCTAAGGAAGTTGCCTACAATACAACTTTGCAATAAAAATAAAAGACTTTCCAAAATGGCCAGACTCCATTGTGTCCAAAACAATTATGGCATAGAGTTTCCTCTTCGATTTAATAAGAAGTTACGACGTCACGGCTCGTGGCCATAAAACTTGACCACACGACAAAAGATGTTCGGATAATGGAAAATTGTCCGATGGGTTTTTTTCCGCACTATACACTTGGGGGTTAAAACGAGAATTTATGACGATTTCCTCTTATTGTCCACACTAGCTCTGAATGCATTATGGTAATCGTTTGAATTTCGAAGAACGGTTCCGGTGAACGTTCCGGTTATTGATATACGATGAATTGAAGTCAAATATCAAGCTCTCCCGTCACGGTCAAACAGAACGCCGTAATGGATTTTAGTATATTTAGCCGTTGGCTAGCTACGTATGAAACAGTAGCCTTAGCTATATGCAGTAATTACATTTGAATAATATACAGTAGGTCCTAAAATATAGGTAAAAATATGATCATGAAATTAAACTGTGAAAATGATTTAATTTCATGATCTGTACTTCATATACAATACTAGCTTTTGTCCGCGTTGTTTTATATTTGTGGCAAACATTTCTTTAGTGAATATCTTTACAGGTGTAGTGGTTTAGTTTCATACTAACCTGCACCCCCGTATTACACCAGGTCGAGTTTCGCAAAATAAAAGGAACTCCCAAATTTGAGGCTTATAGCACTTTTAGTTTCTGAGATTTCATGATAAGTCAACGAGTCAGTGACCTTTCGCTTTTATATATATAGATGTACTTTAATACTGTCACGCATCTTGTGTTTACTGTGTATTCTGAGCTAGGATTATGATCTTTTATGCCACGTCTCACGGCTCAGACTATAGGTACCATCAGGTTACGCATACAGATGCCTCTATAAAATATGTTTTTAAAAGCTAAAGTCAAAGCGATATAAAACACAGAGTGCTTAAGTTATTTCACGCAAAACAGTTTTATTCCGCTTTTATTCCTTGAAGAATTCACATTTCTATCACTTCTTATGCAATAAAAATAAATTTAAAATACATTTCGTAAAATGCATCACTTGAAAAGTATAAAATACTACTGCTTTTTGGCCAGATGTTTTGACTGAATAAAATATTTATTCGTTGTTAAGTTTCTGTCGATATTCTCTCTGTCTATTTTCTCATTTGCAGTTAACAAGCTATCGCTATTTCTTTGTAAATTTAGCTCCATTTTCTTCTAGTTTAGTTTATTCTTCAGGATCCTGTCGATTGGCTTTCAAAGATTGATCGAGTTACTTTTGTAATTGTGTAATGGAGTTAAAGCTAATACTGAACAAAATTAAAAAGGGCAAAAAAAAAAATCTATGGACGCTTCACACCACGTCAATCTGGCCCCGTGATAAGTATCCGAAGAACTTGTGTTACAGGTACCAGACAACGGAAATAATATATTTAATACTTTTATACTATACACATAATATTTAAGATTTTTATTATATTATACACTAATTTAATACACATCCCAGGAACATTGAAAACTTTTTCTTACCTCGACGGGATTCGAACCCGCGACCTCTCGCTCGAGCACCAACGCGCTCAACCACGCTACGGAGGTCGTGAAATTTATTTTAATTATTTAATGCATTTTTTAATTTGTACACGTACCCTTATATATATCTCTACACTGTGATAAGCTATACAATATTGTCTTATTTAACGTATCAGATAAGAAAACATTCTTTAGCATATGTAGTGTTTAAATATGTTATTAGTCACAAGGTTTGTTATAATTTTATACATAAATTAATTGATCAAAATCAAAAAAAAAATATATATTTTCTCTCGATCACAATCTTAAGTAAATAAATTAAATACAGTTTTCTGTGATGTGAGACAACATGTGATGAGAGACTGGTGTCTGTGGTAGGATGTACCTGTGTTACAGATCATCAGGCTCTCGTCCTCCCTGACTCAAATTTTAATCTAAAGAAAAAACAAATCATAGCAGATGACATAGAGAATGAATTTAAATTTAAAGGTACATAGCTTTTAGATTGAGTTATTAATTCTAATATGGATTTGTGTTTTTGAGCGTATGTGTGTTTGTGTGCACGAACGACCCTAGCCTTCCGACCAAAGTCTTGGGATCAGTAGAATAGATCAATTAATAACTTAATGTAATATGTTAGTAAACTCTAATTGTATAAAAATGTGCTGAAAATACTTGTGTTACCTATTTATGAAAAATTTGTTCGGTGTTATATAATACGACGTAATCTAAAAGATTTTTGATCAAAGTGCTTCGGTACGGCAGATGTTTATTTATTAAATTTTATAACAGAGCGTTTTATATTCTGTTATGTATATGTCTGCGAATTTGTCCGGTGAAAACAGTGAAATAAAATCCTGATTCAGAAATATTTTACCTACTGGTCTAACCCCCGGTTTCTGAGAAGCTGAACGAATCAGCTACCATTTGAGTTAACAAGCCGTTCTGAACGCTTATTGGTGAACGTACCGAGTGAGCGAAGTTGTTGCTAGTGATGTTAGCTGCGGGTTAGGGTATTATAGTCTTTCTCAATAAATGAGCCATCCAAATCTTAAAAACATTTTTTAAATCATACTGGAAGTTCCTCAGATAAGCGCGTTAAACACAAAACCCTTTAGCTTAATAATATTAGGATAGACTATCCAACTGACTGAACTTTTGACGACCTCCGCAGTGCAGTGGTTGAGCGCGTTAATGCTCGAACGAGAAGTCGCGGGTTCGAATCCCGCCGAGGGAACAAAAAGTTTTAAATGTTCCTGGGTCATGGATGTGTATTAAATTTGTGTATATATATTATATTATTAGCCTAAACTATCCTACTGCTGGGCAAAGGCCTCCCCAACTTTTTGTATAATATAATAAAAATCTTAAATATTATGTGTACAGTAAAAAAGCATTAAATAATTTTCCGTTGTCTGGTACCTGTAACACAAGTTCTTCGGATTGTTAGCACAGGGCCAGATTGACGTGGTGTGAACCGTCCACAGATATTATTATTATTATTATTATTATTATTATTATTATTATGTTTGTGTATAGCTTCCTTGCTCACGGGCAATTAAATCCCGGACCTTTGGAAGGCATGCGTGGGGCCGAAGCCAACACGCAGAGGCCCCGTTACACAATTTTAATTTAAATGTGATGTGACACTAGCCGGCGACTCTCCCTGTACGCACCATGGGAGTGCGCCCACGGAGACCCACCGGTTAGTGTAGGACTATTGCATGGAACGGTTATAGGAAAAGATTCTGGGCTATAGGGGTGAGGTGCTAGTGGACTGAGTATCTATGACTATGGAAGGACTATGGCGTCTGCCAGATACCACGTGGTTACATGAATCAGAAAGTTGGCAGACGGTGACTTGCCAACTCATTGTAATGGACCCCTTAAAATGGTCGTTATTATTATTATTAACTGCTGTGTTGGAGCACTTTTAACTACATACGTATATACTGTGCATTGTGTAGACATTTTCAAAAGTGATAAAATAATGACAATGCTCTAAGGAGCGCCCCGAACTGGGCACCGAGGCGCTGATTGTCCCAAACTGCGAGAGGGCGAATATTATGTGTGATATCTATATCTTAATATATATATTTCTTGTGTGCGTGTGTATGTGACTGAACTCCTCCTAAACGACTGGACCAATTTTGATGAAATTTTTTGTGTGTGTTCGTGGAGATTCGAGAATGGTTTAGATTTACAATTGGAACCGATAGGTGGCGCTGCAGTCAGTATGTCAAGCAATTAATTAATAAGGCAATACGAAGTTTGCCGGGACAGCTAGTAATTATATAAATGAATAATTGCTGTTCGTTGGTCTCGCTTAAACTCGAGAACAGCTGAACCAATTCGTCTATTTTTATTTTTTAAGTCTTGAAATATTCGTGGAAGTCCAGGGAAGGGCATAGCTAAAAAATGCACTTCCATTCGTTGACTACTCGTGGTGCAGTATTTATTGTCGTCGTCCTGTTTTTGCGCCATTTATAGTCACATAAATATAAGCACGCTCAGTTAATCAGCTAAAAATGTATGAAACGCTTGAAGTGTTCCCATTGAATTGGAAGCGATTTAATGCAAGCGTTGTGTCAAGTGCCACGTTAACTTTTAATATTCCCTACGAGTTTTATCGCGACCCACACCGCATTTTCCACGCTCAATTGAACGCAACTCTATACACTAGATGTAGCCCGCAGTTTCGACCACATTTTTGTATACAATTGATAGAACCTTATAAAATAAAAGGACTAAACATTTTTTCATCAACATCCACAAAATGTTACTATATGATTACTTCATAGCTAATTGTCTCAAACTTTCTTAGGATAAAATAGCTAGACACAATCCCAACTATCAATAACATATTGTCAAGTGATTTTTCAATGACAAAGGTAGCACCATTGAATAGCTAATAGACTGTGCAGCTGTGCTAAATTACATCCATCACTTCTGGAGCCATTGACCAACCTCCACCCAATTCCATTAATAATTATATCAGTATGATGAAGTCCTAACACATAATCTCGACATGCAACAATATTGTACATATCATAGTCCAGGAGCAGGTGGCAACATTTAAGGGCTTAGCCGGAACGCATTTTGAGCCCCTAATTGCACGTAAACCGTCCCCACGAATATTTTATACGCGCATGAAATGTTTTAAAACGTTCATGGCAATTAACTATGAAACTTCCTACTCGGGAATAATTAAGGAGTCTACGTTATTTTGAATTCATAAGTTGCAGACCTATCTCAGATCGAGACGCAGATGTAAACTTCGCATTTCAGAAAAAAAGTTCTATGAAGACAGGTAAGGTTGAAACAAAAGTACTATTATTTTGTAACTATATAAGTAATAAATATATTTTTTTATTTATTTCTTAAGGTACACCTACAGTAAACACATATTAAAATTATTTAAATGTTTATTTCTTTGGTTTTTAAGTATACAAGTAAATTGACAACATAAATTATAATATTATGCGATATTAGCTACATTAAACATAATATTCAATATTAAACTGGCACAGTTTTAAGCTTGTTAAATTCTTAAATGAACAGCTCAAGTGTAAAAGACGAAAACAATTTAGTGACGTCATTCCGCCAGACAGCTGATGCGATGCGGTATCGGCCTGCGCCTATCAGCCCCTATTCTGCTATGGCGTAGCGAGAAGGAGGGTTACCATTTGTTTTAGCCTAGTTGGATAAAGTAATTTTGATCTTCATTCACCTGAGTGTATGTCCCTAACCACTATGTATTATCCATATTATTATTCCACACATACAATTTCAAACTCCCACTACTAAGTTCGGCTTACGTAAACGTGATATGTTAATTAAAATTACGAAGATAAATAGATTATAATGCCATAATCTTGGTAAGACAAAATAGAAATAAATTAAACAAAAAACCTTTTTAAGAAAGCTTTTAGCCCTTTTATTTGATACCCATA
This sequence comes from Celastrina argiolus, assembly GCA_905187575.2. Taxonomy (NCBI): domain Eukaryota; kingdom Metazoa; phylum Arthropoda; class Insecta; order Lepidoptera; family Lycaenidae; genus Celastrina; species Celastrina argiolus. Next base: position 17,354,421 of record LR994580.1, on the reverse strand, counting down.
TTGTAGAAATGCATTAAAAACAACTGTTCCGCCATCTTGGATGGTCCGCCATATTGAATTTAGAATGACGTCACATAACTAATCGTGCATTGTCATCCAATCTAAACGTGCATACAAAATTTCAGCTTAATTTTTAAAATTAAGAGAGTATCTGCTTCAAAATCGGGTCGCAAGATACCACCCGAACATCCTTACATACATACTCGTTGCAAATCAAATAAAAGCTTTTAAAAAAACATGTCCTGGTTATTTCTAAAATAGTGGACACAATATTAGGCTACTCATCGTTACATATTGTCGGCGGCTTCGAAAATTACTGCCCTGTAACTCCCCAAGCCCAGGTGCTGTAACTCGGGGATAAAGCCCAAGGCTATTTTCTACCGCTATCCTAGTTTTCCATTTCAACGGATTACTAAAATATTCAATGAATATAGGGTAAGAATTTTTAATTTTTCGACTTGCGAACTTATGTATACTTGTGTCTAATATAATATATGTTTTAAATAAGTTCCATATTTAAGAACCATATATATAATTAAATATTGTGTTAATTTAAAATAATATTTAAATACAGTATGCCGATATGGTTTAAATAAAATTGTCTATCGTAATAATAATATTTTGATGCTGTAATCCGTCAGGGCTCGTTATTATTTATTAATTTAATGATCATTAGTGGTATGATTTTAAACATTTCTTCTGAAAATTACGTAATATAAAATAGCCTTTAACGATAGTACATACGATAGCTGTTACGTAAAGTTGTAGCGCGTTGATGCTCGAGCGGAAGGTCGCGGGTTCCAATCCCACCGAAGGAACAATAAAATTTCTATGTTTCTGAGTCATGGATGTGTATTAATATAAAAATATTTTTTAATAATGTGTGTATGGCATATAATTTTAAATATTAACGTTATTAAGTATTAACACAAGTTCTTGGGATACTTAGCACGGGGCTAGATTAAACATATAAAGTATAGGCTACTTCTTATCCAGAAAAAGTACAGTGTTCTCGTGGGCCGTTATGCAGACGAAGCCGCGGACATTAGCTATAATTTATAGAAAAGAAAAAGTATTCAATTTGAATATGGACTTTAATCTGAATTCCGTCAGAATTTGGTAATACGATAATCGTAAATTGTGACAGCATTCAGAATCCGATACCAGATAGCAAGTTTGTGGAAATTCATTACTCGAATCATAGCTGCTGGAACAATATAAAAATAATTTATTTAATTAAAAACGTAATATAATATATCTTCACGAATAATAATATATGAAAAATAATTCATATGTTTATACTTCTTTATAATACGAATACGAATTAAGCCTATAATTGAAGCTTTTTGTTTACATAAAAAGTGGTGATCAATTTAGTGTATTTAAACTTTGGATTAATGTCATAATTTTATCGCAAATTTAAATTAGCACTGAAGACCGAGGACGCGACTTTAAAGTTCAAATATAGGTCGGAAAGCTTTAATAAACTTCTTTTTCTGATGTTGAAGTTGTAAATGCTTTACAAAAATAATAACAAAACTATGGATGCTTTTACACTACATCAATTTGGCCCTGTGATCTTAATAATTTGTGTCATTGTCATGTCATTTTGTGTCATACTTTGATATGATTTTTAATATTTTATGCACATACTCTTAATTAATATACATGCATTACCCAAGAACACAGAAATCTTTTTGTTTTTTTGGTGGATTTAAACCCGGGACTTACGTATCACACACTCGTGCTCGACCGCTGAGCATTGATCGTCAAAAATATATAGTCACGTCTTACATTGACCGCTTTCATGTAAGCATGTTTTCTGATACACCTTGTAAATGGGTAGATGTTTGTTTGTTACTACAACAACTGTTTTGGCTAACATATTATATAAGTTAGAGTATAGGCTACATATCACGTAGGCAAAATCTACAGCGAACTAAAAGTACTATCAAGTTAGGCGAATTCCAATACAATGTAAGTCTGAGTGCGGGCGATAATTGGAGTACTTTGAAACCTTTTTTCTCAATACTGGTCTTGTTGAAATATTTCAAAATAATTTTCATTATATTTACCACAGGTTTATCGTTTTATAAATTGATATCTTTGTTTTAATACACGCCCCTTTTCTTAAACGTTAAACATTTACCTCTTTTAGTTTATTATTATAGTATTACTTCAGAATTTTAACTAAGGCAAGACTTAGGCTGCGTTTCCACTAACGCGGAGCGGGGCGGAGAGGAGCTTCCGGTGCCCGAATAGACCAATCACTATGCTCGAAATCTCCGCTCCGTTTCCACACCGCACCACTAGGCTCCTCTCCGCTCCACTCCGCGTCAGTGGAAACGCAGCCTTAGGGCTTTTGTTCTGGTTTTAAAAATCTCTCTTAATTTTTTTTGTTTTTTATACGATTTCAACATTCTCCGGTCGGCATGATACCCCTTAAATAGTCATTCAAGGCCATTGGCGTCATACAAAGCCTTAATTTTTTAAATAGCACAGCTTTTTAAACATCACACGACCATCACTCGTACTGTGGGTATCGACACAACACGTCTACAGGGTACATTCCTGTGCTATTAAGAAGATAGCGTTAGAGTGGAATTACATTATTCGATAGCGCATCACGCTCGCAGCTCGCAGTCTGCCGAAATGTACGTCCAGTCGTCCACCATTAAGTGGTGGCTGAAGGGAAATGCGGTTTGCGCCATACACGTGTTAATGGATGTCGATCCTGTCCTGAATTCCAATTACAATTTACTCTGCGGGTTTATACACTGTGGTCAGGTAACATTCAATTTTCAGAAATCCAATACAAGAAACAAAACTTTAAAATTGTATTTCTATTATTTTATAAAAATATTATTCATAATATCCGTCTGATGAAAACGTGACATTAATTACTCAAATTCCTCATATCAAATGAAATTTAGCAAAGGCATATTTGACCATCCATATTCATGGAACAACATAACTCGGAACTATGCAATAATACAACTTAAACAATGTTTCATTCAATTCAACTATTATAGAACTATGACAACAACTCTAACACAAATTTGAGGAGAGACTATTTCAGATTCCAATGTTTTGAAATGCAGTAGGGTTTGTAAAAACACTAAAATAAAATTGGTGCTTGTAATCTCGTAGCGGAGCTACGATATCGTAGGAACGCTACGCTAGCGTAGCACGGTAGTGCTTACACTTTTTTACTTAAATTTTTAAAGTTTAAAGAAAAAATATTACATATATAATAATAAATCAAAATCCATATTCACTTACTTTGTATACATAGTTATATTTATAAATCGCATGTTTACTAATTTATATTAAAAAAAAAATGCAGCAAGAATTCAGAATTCATGAGGATGCTGCAATTTTTTTTGCTGGAAGCCATTATTTTAATTCGTGGCCTAGCATAATTTTTTGCTTCCAAGATCAAATATAGAAACTGTTTTAAGAAATCTTTCAAACTTCAAAAGACCTACGTATTTCTCGCCAATGCTCATAATATTGTTCGGAATTTCAAAGTTATATTGCTCACACTTGTTCACACTAGTTGGCACAATCATATTAATATTATGCTCGAGTGAATATGGATAAACTTTTGAACTAATTCATGGCGATTTGCGGAATATCCCTGTATATTCCGGTACATAAAGCCAAGTTATGAACAAAGCATCTCCATGGCGAGAAGGCTTTGCCACCAATTCGTACTAACGCCGCTCCCACACCACCGCAACCTAAACTTATTGTTCCGAGGAACGAGCGTATAAATACTAGCACTAATACCTAGTAGTTATCATAATAGAAATAGGTGTATTTCAGCTGACTGAATAAATTGCTGAGAGTGGGGTGTAGTTATTTCTGTAGTAATTGAAAACGTTACAAAATATTTATATTTTTGGAACTACAGGAGAGAGGGCTAATGCCAGTTCAAAAGTACATTTAAAATTTTACTAAAAATCCAAAGCTACGGCTGAAAACCGCATTAAAATTGGATTAGAATTTTTAGGGATCTTTCACTCCAAATGCATATACATTTACCGATAACTCAGGGGTAAAAACTATTTAAAGAAAATTTTACCGGATTTTCGCTTTTTGATATAAATATTTGAAATTAACACTTGTATAACTTTGGATAAAATAGAATGTTAAAAGTGTAGTACCTTATTTTGCAGGCAAGTTTTAAAAAATTAACAAAAAATGTAATAGGTATTTATGAAAATAGTAAATCCAGCTAGAACCGAAAAGCAATTTAATGCGCAATCAAAAAGCAAAGGGTAGTAACCCAGCACCGTGTAGTTTTGGGAGCGATTGGCATTTCTTTCAAATGTTACTCGCGCGACGTAGAATTAGTTTGTCCGGACTGTTTCCAATTTATTTTGCCCGGCGTCTCTCAAAACACTGACTTAGCGATTCTATTTTTATGCCCGGGGTGATAAAAGGCATTTGAAATATAAGGAACAGTTCACAATCTTCTAGATTGAGGGTAAGCGTGTTTAAATTTACAATTCGATTAAACTATGGACCCCTTTTTTGCACAACTTGCAGTACCGATGAAGTTATCTAAGGTTAGTAATGGCAACCGTGTATGTATTTAAATTTTAATAGCACGTCGCTACCTGGGTGCAAGTAGACTCTTATCTCTTATACTTACTTGTATATATAAAAATGAATAGGCTTGAAATATTCGTGGAAGTCCAGGAAATGTTTAAACGATTTTTTTTATTATTTTTATGCTCAACGAAGTGGACACGGGTCAGCTAGCCTTACATAAAAATGAATTACTGTTCGTTAGTCTCGCTAAAACTCAAGAACGGCTGAACCGATTTGGCTATTTTTGGTCTTGAAATATTTGTGGAAGTCCAGGGAATGTTTTAACGGTTTTTTTTAATTTTTTGCTCAACGAAGTGAGAAGAAACCTTATAAAATTGACGGTTTCAAATCGAAATGATATCTTTTACATGATCACACAAGTTTTACTCATTAATAATTTTCTGGCGAATAATTATATACCGGCACGTCGCAGCGAACGTAACAATACGCGTTACGGAGAGCACATAAAGTTTACGTTCATGCCGGCGCTCGCGACACGTTTATTATTTTACTTAAATGGAATCAAGTTCAGCCTCGTGATAATTTAAATTAAAACAAATTTCAATTCCAAAGAAAACATTAACTTGTTGAACGATGTAACACGGTTACGAAGGAGTGAAGTTTTGAAATTTATATTTTAAGGTCTCGAGAAATTGCTTCACAAACTTCACAGTTTAGATACAGCGGCGAAAACGGGCGACGGGAAGGCGAGACACTTTAGAATTTTAGAAATTTTCTCACAAAACTTTGTAATTTTACTAACGCGTCTCGGACTTTAAGATAAATCATAAAAGTTTCGTTCCGTATAAACAGTATTGTGCGCCTGTGTCCGTGCTCGCACGCAACGTTTATACTCCAATAAATTATGTCCGTAGTAATATCGTCTGTGAGTATCCGTGTGCTGTCGAGCGAACTGGATTGGAAATACAAATTAAAAGCAAATAATATATTCAGCATCCTCTATTATATTTTGACCACCAATTGATAGTACATACATTATACTAGAATTATTAATACAAGTTGTACTACTTCAATAGTTCAATAGTAGTATTAGCTGTGGATTTCCTAATGTTACTTGTTGAATTTACAATTAAATCGAAAATACACGGCGTTTTACATATTGGTGCAAGGTGTACAGATTTCTTTTTCTATATATTTTTTTATATTTTTACGAGAAAGTGTTTCCAATTTTTGTGTTTATGAATTGGTATTATACAAGATGCAAAATAAATGAATGATAATAATTTAGGGTCTGTATGTGTTTAGAGTATACTGTGAAAGCGCTGAAACACTTAGGTACTTTTGACTTTCATGTTTGTATGAGAAATGGCCCAACATTGTAAATTCTCCCATACAATAATAAAAAAAAATACCTCATCTATATAGCGCTGACCTGGTACTTTCTTAGTAAACTCTATATACTGGACTCATATGCACCCTAAAGTATTATCACTCATTAATATTGTAGCCTGTATACAACGACTGCAAACTCACATTTACATTACACAAAAATAGATAGGAATAATATAAAATTGCAAAAATTGTTATTCAAGATGTAATCTCGCCGATCAATCAACAATTAAGAAAAAAAAAACTTCCCATTCATAATTATTTATTACATGAAAATTTCTAAATGTTGGTTTATTTTACAATTCGCCTTGTAAATTGTTGGCAAAAATGCTGAGGAGCACTTAATTTTAGTTTCGAATGCCGCTTTAATTGGATGTACTCATGTACAAAAGTTTGTTCAGCTTGTTTGGAAACATAGTGCTGTTTCAACGTAATTCATTAAATTGCCTTAGTAAAATACGTATTTCTGGGTAAGCTAATGAAATTCAAGACCGAACCCTTCTACAGTTCGGTAATGTTTTGTAACAATCTGTTAATCATAGTATTGTTGCATATTGATATATAGATGATAAAATTAAATATTAAAAAAATATGATGCTCACTGGAACTGTAACTTCATTGATTTATGTCGTGATATATCATAGCATAATCACTAAAAGATATTGTCTCATACATGCCATTTACCTGGAAAACAATATAGCCGGTGAAGGAATGCCATACACAAACATAATAATAAATAATTTATTTCAGATAGGTACATCCGATATTTACCATTATGCCAAATATATCAGACGATTCTATGAAGTATTTCGTCGTAGGGATGTACGTGTGATCCCAACATTTTGGGACAATTTTGTTAAAATACCTCAGTCACAAATTAGTCCCGGACCGGCAAAGTTTCCTACTCATATGCGGTTTTTTGGGTTTGCCTGCCCCGAGTAGTTAAAATCCTACCCCAATTACAACCCGACTATATTACTTGCTTATTTCAGTGTATTAAATTGAAATTTGTAGCGCGTTAATCTTCGTAAGAGTTGCGTTTAGCGGTTGGAAGATATAAATTTTCATTTGTAACAATTTATTCGCAAAGTCATAGTCGTACTAAATTAATTAAAGAGAATATAGTTTGCTGGGAACTCCGTAACGTTTGCAATGTTTTGATTATAATTACAACATACCTCATAACCGAGGGTTGGTCTAATTAAAAGTGGTTCATTTTAACTTAATTTTGTGGATGCTAAACATTGTTTTGTTAATACACGCCGTACAAACAAGGTGTCAAATAAATATGTTATTTTATAAAGCAAACAAATGACGATAATTATAAATTTGTTCATCATTATTGACACCTTCTGAGACGGGTCGCAGGTTTGAATCCCGACCAAAAATATTTTTAATGTTCTTTAATAAATAAAACTGTTTAATACAATATTAAAAATCTGAAATGTATTTACGTATAGTATATTATTTGCATAAGGACAACTGTAGGACGTCATCTTCATACTTGTCGTATTCTTCGGATACTTAGCACGGAGTCAGATTGACTTGATTGATTAGTATGAAGCGCCCACGTATATTATTATAATCATTATTTAGATAACAAATTTATCATCTAATCTGGCATCTAATATTAAAGAAGAAGGATTTGATTATTAATTGTACGTATCAACACTAGGCATTTGACAAATTTTGATAAAATTTGTCATAAAAATAGAATATACCTTAGGTAATAAAATAAGATAATAATACATTAATAAAAATGCGGCAAAATATAAGGTATTTGCGGTAATTCTATTGTTGCATAAGGACTCGTAGAAAACTAGTTATAGTCAAATTATTAATAATAAAACTATAAATATACTATAAGTTTTGGACGTTTCTTATATATTGTACTGTGTTAGTTTTTTTACCTATTTTTCGTTTTATCTACTACCTAAATATATATAAAACTTTATGATCCGATAACAAAAGTAAAGAGTTTAAGAAAGGTTCGTTTTCTAGGAAGACTATTCAGAAGTCAAAGAAAAGTACCTATTATATAAATAAAAAAATGTGTAAAAACTGAGGTCTATCCAGTTTCCAACAGTACACCTTGTATATTATTATTACATGATCATGTAAAAAGTCGGTCCTGCGCATTTATGTATCAATAATTAAAATAATTCGACTAACAAATCTTGCGCGTACCTCCTTCACTACGCACACGGGAGTCCCTAATGAATGGTCTGGTAGAGTAGGGCGTACTTGCATTTTTATGGCTACACGGGGAGTGGGAGAAGCCTGATTAAGATTAAAATTATGTAACTTCTGCTTGTTGTTTTCGGCTCCACGCATGACTTCTAAAGGTCCGGGACTTATTGCCCGTAGCAAGTTTAAATATAAAACCTTTAAAACAGATGGAAAATACTTCCCAACCAATATAGAGGGAATAAAAAGGGGACCTGTTTATGATTGCACCTCAATTGCAGGCTTTGAATTTTGTTGTCTGCGATCGTATTTGAATGTGTTCTAGCAATGTAAAGATCGTTAAACTGTAAATGATCCACTCATCTGTAGGCCGAGCAGAAACAATTGACATTAAGTTTTCGTAACGTTATCGAATGTAACTTTTCTTCTCTGTCTTAATAGTAATAATATATTAGTTAATAGTGATAGTTCCTGCTAACCCCAAAAATTTACCTAAACATAATAATTGTACTTTTTATTTATTATTGAAAAATTTTATACCCGATTCCTACGTGAACGTAGCGAGCGAGTGATGTTCACCAATGGGCGTTCAGAATGGTTGGTTAACTCAAATGTTACCTGATCGATGATTTGATCAGCCATGCAACAACCGGAGGTAAGAATATTTATTATTTTGTTACGTCAAATAACCCAAATATTGTGTATGGCGTAATTACCTTAATTAATGAAGCCCCTTACAAATCAAATCAATCACAACTTACAAGGATTCGTAACTATGATATAATTCAAATTCCCGTGACATTCATGGTGTAATTAACAATTTATTGGGAGGTATTCCACATTAATATATTAACTACAGATTTATTACCTACTCGATATTACCTACGACTTCATACGCCTAAAAAGAAACCAACCAATCACACACACGCAAAACAGGATTTCTTTTTGCTGCTATAACACTTATTTATTAGTGTTAATCCTAAGCTTAAGCTCTAAAACTACCATAACAGATTTCCTTAAAGTCCGTTCAGTAGTTATTATTACCATTTTTGTTTACGAACTTTGTCTACGTAATTAGCAACTGCATCTAGAATAAGCCCGAGGGTCGTTGTGTCATAGCGCGCAATACGTTATTTACGTGGTATTTCCATACATTTTTGATTTCTATCATCGTCATCGTTTATTATCTATCTTGGTTATAAGATCAGTTTAACAATATATCGTTAAAACCGTACTGTTAGATGCATAAGCTTGCGGAATCCAGTTAGTTGAATAAGGTATCATAGTTAACACGCATGGATAGATAAAGCCATTCGTTAGAGGCGTGACAACGTGACGGACAGGGGTCCGACACCAGTGGTCACGAACACAAAAATACGACGCATAAATTATATCACAAAAGCTACGATAATTCAACATGACGCCATTACAGAATTCCGTGTCCGTATCACGCAAAAATGCGAATGTGATTTAATATTATACGTACTTAATGAGCTATAAATTACGAGAATTTGATGCTGAAAACTGTGTTACTGGTTAGTTGAGGTTACATTAAAATTATAAACGAAATTATAAAAGGGCGAGGATACAAAGCGACCTTGATTTTAATTTACCAAAACCGAGATGTGCCTACTTCGTAAACAATTGATATATTTTTATAAAATTAAAAAAAAAATATATAAATTAAGCATATTACTTATCATTGTCATGTCTGGCTGAAAATAGTATTAAAATACCCAATAACATTTTCTAATACAATTTAAACGTAAATAATGGATATAACGTAATAATTCCGATATGACGCCACAATAAGTTTCAAGTACAGTTTAAAATATGATATTTTGTGACGTCATGCGTAATATAATAATTATTTAATAAGTAACATACCAAAGTAAGCTGTTTGATACATAGTCTTGCATCTGAATTTTATTACAACGCGAGAAACGAATCCACAATGGATTTAATAGCCAAGCTAAACCACTGCACCATGGAGGCGTCATTAAACTAGTTCAGCAAGCCCAAACAGCTAAAGTGCATCACATCCTTTAATGTTAGTATCGATTTGTGGAACTGTCTGTTATTCTGCGAGATTTATATGCAGGTATATCGCAAGGAAACCGATAGCCGCGCTAACGAAGCCTGACCCGGCCGCCGTCTAACGAGCCTCCACCTAGCTCTGAAACATTTAATCACGTAGGTTTAAGTCGTTGAACTTGTTTTTCTTAGTTATATTTTTGTAACATGGCTCGTTTGATGCTGTGGTATTAGAAATATGATTTGAGATATTATAGCCACGATACTTTAAATTTGTTTAAAATAAACAAAAATATGAAACACAGGAACTAGAAAACAAAATCTGTTTAATATTGACAACACAAATTCAAATATATTATTATTTTATCCCGTGTATAAAAAGTCCGTAACCCATATTACTGAATCTAAACCGGAATTAAAAACTGCACAAAAAGAGCAAAATTCAAGCAAAAAACGTAGTCGACAAATACGAAAATTGGAATATTGAAATAGAAATTCAGTTCTATAAAAGTGTTAAACGTAGCTGTTGCGTGTAAAAGGCACTCGATCACATTGTACGAGCATTTGAAACACAAACGCCGAACTCATTTGACGATCTATAGAGCTTTTTGAGTTTATTGCAGTTTTAAGCTGAATTCAATTAAAACCATGCAAATGTACCTTTTCGAGGACCTGGAAGCGTTTTGTGCTTCGTTGGGGAAATTATTGAATTCGCGTTGGAATTGATGGAGTTGAACGTTTCAAACCTTGGTGTTGTTTAAAGCATGTTTTTGATTCACTTCAGTGTTTCCATTCAACGAATATAGTAATTTGGTTTTGGATAATACGAGCTACCGCCGGTGCAAGAAATGTTAATTTACAAAACATTTGTCGGATATTAGGGCTCGGTCGAGCTTATTATAATTCTAAGAAGACGTCCAATCGCTTACAAACAATATAAAAAGGAAGGGAATATCGGAGCCGAAACCGTTTTTATTTCCCCAAAATACGTTTTCGTATTTTATCAAAAGATTTTTATGAAAATATAATAAAAATCTAGAAAGGATATGAGAAATTATAAGAATTTCGCAGTGGCGAGGTGGGTGTTTAAGATAATCGAGTCACGTGCTGTCATACCGCAGGGGGCTCGGGCGGGGGGCTCCCCGCACCCCGCGCAACTCCCCGCGGACCGGCCAACCGATTCCGAGTCTTCACGTGAGATGGATTCAAATTGAATAATCGATTTAGGACAACATTGTAAAATCTCGTAAAACAGTTACGAGATCTTTGAATTTCATAGTATTGTTTGTTTCGAGTATTTCAATTTGTAGATGTTTGATATATATAGGCTACAATATTGTCTGAAATATCAATATTGAGTATGTCAAATCTGAACTGTGTTATTATTTAAAGTTATACCACTAAAACACAGGTATGGATTAGGTACGACATTCGCTCCCCCCCCGGGTTTCACAATTCTCGTTCGAATTCGACACGATTTCAACTTCCCCGGGCGCAATAGCCAATAAACGCTTGCCGCACTGAGCTTATGACCAATAACGGTGCGGTGAGAATTATGCATTGTGAATCCGGCCTCTAAAAAGGCACTGGTCAGCTGGTATATTGGTTGATTCATTGATGTCACCTGTAAACAATAAAGCCATGCTTCTAGCTGTGAAGAGTCACTCGTATCAAAATTTAACATTACAAACAACGTTATCGCAATCGGATGAACATTTGGCACATTAAATGCGAACAAACAAATGTAGGACACGATTGAAATGAAATGTACAAAATATTCCGAGATACATCTAATGAACCGGAATGAGATGTAATGCAAGATAAATATTTTCAATATCCGTGAAAGCTTTATTCGAAGGCACAGCGTAGAATGTCAATATGTGTTGCAAATCATGTTACGATATTGCGTAGGTAGAGTCAGCGACGATTTCGCTGTACTATAATCGGCCAGCTGATTAAGTAAAAAGTAATTAGCAAAACGCGTGGGATGCTTTATTTTCGCTATGACACTAGCGCCAAAAACAATTTAGTGACAGTCCTAGGAACTATTAATGAAATATTATGACAAACTATTGACGCCAAATTCATTTTTGTAAATTTTAAAACTTCAAATTGCTTTTTTGGCGCATAATATTTCAGGCTATCGACGGTTAAAAGGCGTCGATAGCCTGAAATCAATAGTTACATGCATTATCCTACTACCAAAACGCATACCTCCTATAATTTATCAATCTTTTACTAAAGTATTATTTTTATATATATAATATCAACGAATTTAATATACTTACATTTACAATATAGCATTTAAAATACGTTTTAGACTAATAAAATGTAAAGCTAAATAGTGGTTTTCATATTATTAAGTAAACAATATTCCCGATGGCGAGATATTTAGCAGAGTGTACATCGAAAACGTTGAGACGAGAAATGCATTATGATAATTTGAACCCTGCCCCCAGAATGTTTGCATCGGAGTTCTTCCGTCCCAGCGATTCGGCCACTGTTATAGATGGACCGACTCAAGTATTGTTTACTACAGGTTTTGTACATTATACGAACTTACCTATTGTCGACGATGAAACAGAATCTGAGAACTACTGCTATTCGTTGCGAGTTCGTTCAAGAATGTTTACAGGTATTTGAAGCTTAATTTAACTACTTTATTGTCTGCGGTGCTGCGGTGTGAGTTATGTGATGAATATTTTACCTTGATTTGGAGTTCTTTGATAGGATATTGAAACATTCGATGTTAGAAATACGACATGAAAATATTGTGATGGTTAACATAACTTAATCTTATACAAAAATGTTTGGTTCCTGTCTCAAAATAAAAATTGTAGTTTTTTTTAATTCATATTAATACTCATTTTTATTCCTTTTAGGCTTTGTGGTTATCCTCAAATTTATCTTGACAACGTTCGATTTTCAAGCTTTTAATACTCTTACGTTCAATGAGATTAAAAACATGTAAAAAATATATTTTTTTAAATGCGCCTACTAAACGAAGGCTTTGTTCGAATTAATAAATCTCATTTTGTATTGGAGATTGTGAATACAATACACAATATATAATAAGTCTCGTATGCGTGTGAGTCAGCGCATTGTCGCAACTGAGATTATATAGAAAATAACTAGTTAGTCATCTCCAAAAATATATCCAGAAGATAAATAAGCCGTATGAACTAGACAGTAAATTCGATTTAATAAATCGTTTCCCTATTTTGTAGTAATATTGTTGTTTACAGGCAAATTTCATCTTGAAGTAAATATAATTTAACATTATGAGTAGAGTAACACTTGAGAAAAACGTAAAAACAATGGCTAAAAAAGTGGACCACATGCATCTGTTATCTAGATAATATAATTTGTGACAGAATGAAATGTAACGTCCGAGAGAATTAGATAAAATATATCATTTTTATTATACAAGGGTATACGTTTTCGCTTACACGCGAACATAATATCATTTTCAGAGAAGTGTTGATTCTATTATTAAGTGCATAAATTATAAAGTTTTATACGAAGAAGTAATCAGCATTTTATGACAAGTTGTAAAACGAAAAAAATGAACCTGGATGTCGAATCTATTTTCTACAGTGAAACTTCGCAGTCATAAAAACTTGATTAAGGCAAATAGCTGGGAATAAGAACTTTATAATCTGGAGAGCGTGCTGGTTCGATACCGCGCTGGTGAGAACCTACTAATGAGATTTTTCTGATCAGTCGGGAAACCAGGAACAATTGAAAATTATGACAGCGCTCATACAATTGACGTTCGATAAAATTACGAGTACGTAGATGTCAATTGTTGTCTCGCTTGGCCTACATACTACCTATACAAGGTGTAAAATAAATGAGTGATAATACTTTTGGGTGTGTATGTGGCTTATATGTAGAGTATTGTGTGAAAGAATTAGCACTGAAAGACTTTTGACTTTTATGTTTCTATGAAAAATGGCCCAGGATCATAAATTTGCCTATACAATAAGTAAAAAAAATAGTACGTCTTTCAGCGTTGGTACTTTCACAGTAAACTCTATATACGGGACCCATGCACACTTTAAAGTATTATCACTTATTAATATTATAGACTTTATATCACACTAGGAGTATACGCTAACTGCACTACTATCGTACAAGTATACGCTAACTAGCAGTATACTTGCACGGTAGATAGTAAACCAATCCTTCTCACATAAAGAAAACTTCTCTGAGCCGTTAGTTACAACTTTAAAATCAGGTAATGATTATTATGAATAAAATTAGAAATCTAAAATCAACTCCAAGTCAAACCGATCGCGCCCACGGCCTGTTTATTTCAGTGTTTCATAACTTTCGTTTCTAATAATTATGTCAAATATTTAGACGGTTCGCGTGACCGGGGTCAGCCGGCTCTTACTTCAGTCCAACATTACGCATTCATAATAACCTTAGATTCGACTGCTTTTAAGGATTATCTGTAAATCTATAAAGAGCAGAACTCAGGTAACATGAATTCGGTAGAGTTTATTGGGTCATTAAACAATACTTGGCACAAAAGTGCAAAAATTGTTGACACAAATATACAAATATTAATTGTGTGCCATTCGTGTTCTTTATCATCACATAATAAGTTAAACATTTCATGTTACAATCATTGCAATACAATGTAATTAAAATTATATGTTTTTACAATAAATGTTTTCTATTATATTTTCATTTTTTAAATTTTCTTTTAGCGTCACCAACAGAAATAGTTCTCGTTGAATTTATATCTGGTAAACGTAAGTAGCGGCTAAGAAAATTTATTATAATTAAGGAAAACTAATTAAATCAATATCTCTTCCAATATCAGCAATAAATTTCAACTTAAGACTCATTTAGACGGTACCGAAAGGACGGATTTTATACTTAAGTAGGACGTAACTTTTCCCTAACTACTGTCGGACCTAGCATGTCTCGACCTCAATTTCAGTTATTAATGCCGGTTCAATATTAACTAAAATTATTATTATTTCGAAATGTCTATTGAAATATTAATCCCACCAAAAACATTTTCATGTAAAATGTTGTCAAGACGAGTCTACACAGCTTACCCTGTGAAAAAGTTATCAGATATCGTATAAAACCAAGCTCTACACTACACCTCAATCAAAATCTATCAAAAAGTGGTTAGATCTCATGTAGTACCAAAATTCTTAATCTATGCGCCCTTACTTCACCAGGCTTAACTTCACCTACGCTACGTTGCAGTTAAAACGTGATGCTTGGCCGTTTTATTTCGCACACGATTAATGAATACGTATGAAATGTTCGTAACGGTAGCAAAACGGTCAAGTATCACGTTTTAACTGCAATATAGCGTAAGTGAAGTTAAGCCTGGTGAAGTTAGGGCGCATAGATCAAGAATTTTGGTACTACATGAGATCTAACCACTTTTTGATAGATTTTGATTGAGGTGTAGTGTAGAGCTTGGTTTTATACGATATCTGATAACTTTTTCACAGGGTAAGCTGTGTAGACTCGTCTTGACAACATTTTACATGAAAATGTTTTTGGTGGGATTTCATTTATTTTTGTAAGCTGGTTAATGGACTTTTTTTAATTTAAAGATAAACTATTTTGACCCCTGGCCTTTACTTTACTATAATACAGTCAGCGCCTTAGCCTAGTGACGCCTAGTGACGTCGACTGATGTCACCGTCAATATTATACCGTGTACTTAATAAACTTTCACCGCAATTTTTAAGAGGTAGAGGCGGATTTTCAATTAAATGCCTCGTCCATATTTCTTTATTTGTTATATTATTATATTATAAATAAATATAAATTATAAAATATACATTATTTTATTGCTGGAGTGAAACTTCTTATTTGGATAATATATTCTAGGATGCCACTAGTATAAATTCAACACTAATAATTCGAGAATTTGAGAATTACTTATACGAGGGAGATTGCCTTTAATAAAGCATGTTGATACTTATTAAAATAATACAGTTAGTCTATAATAATATTGTATGTAGACGACGGTCACCGCCATCTGTTGGTCACTAGAGGTACTAATTCTTGTACGGCTCTTATAAACATATGCTAAGTGCATTCACCTAAGTGCAAATTAGCATTTTTGAAAGAAAAAAATGTATTTATTTTTATTTTTGAAAAATAGCTATATAAGGTTTTCTTTTGATTATGGCCATCTTTAAACGTCATGACGTGACGTGTTAAAAATCATATTATTATTATGTTAATAGTCACAAGATTAAACACTAAAATTATTTATACATTGATTGATCGGGTAATATTTTCGTTTATTGTTATCATTATAACCTAACCAGTTACCGTCCGGTAAATGTGTTGATATGTGTGTTTAGATGTTTCACAGTTCCAAACATAGATTGCGCTGTTAGCTACCTAAATCGCGCTATCGAAGTGTCGAACGGTTTTTACATAAGATTCCCTCTAAACTCAATAATTACGTTACCGAAACACCAGCGAGAACATAAGCCGGACCGATTTCAAATGATCGACGTAATATTTTGTTTATAAACACTGATGATGACAACAAATTACTACTTGCTGCCTGTTAATTCTTACCAAATTTTTACTTACTAAATAAATAGTAACTAATTTTAAATAAGTGGATAAAAAACTAATTTTCTCATAGATATATTTTTCATTTACAAAAAGTCGGTCACCGATTAATAATCGGAATAAAATAGAACATACTGATTGCAGCTGCAGTGCAACGCACTCAAATAAATAAAGTCAGTTGGAAATAATACGGAGCAAAAATCTGACCGATTATCGGTCCTACAGAAAGTAGGTCTTATTTTTTTTATGTACTTGTATAATATTGTATAATATAATATTTCTTTTATGTATTTAAGATCATATCCGTATAATAAACATATTAAACATCCATTTTGTACCGTCCACCATGTTGGATTCAAAATGGCGGCATTTATATTTTAATAATTTTATTGTTGGTTTTGTAGCAATAACAGCTTACATAAATAATATCAGCTTACTAGGACGTCAGGAAGTACCTTATGAATTTTGATGATCTATAAATGAGTCAGTGACGAAATCTGGGGTTTTTAGACATTGATAAAATATAAAGTATAATAGCTACAACATTGAAACTTTGTATGTTTCATGTTTTTACTGGTGTCATTATATGTTGAAATTTTCAACTATGTAGCATCATCCAAAGCAAAGTTATGAGAGTTCAAAAAAACGACGAAACCTTTCGAGAAAAGGTAGGTAGTGCCCTTGCGCTTCGCTTGGCTCGTCTTGACGGGGGCACTCCCGTGCCCCCAGATTTTTTTTTTTAATTGACACAACACTGAAGTGTTATGTGTCAAGTACAAAAAAAAGTTTACCTACATGATTTTAGTTTTACGAAAAGTCAAAAGGACGGCTAGTGGTTTTGGCAGCCTATGTTTGTGTGTATGCACGATTGTAATGATTGGGGTGTTCATAATAATGACATACATAATATTATCATATCAATTCATATTTATATCATTTAAGCAGTCGAGTTAATTTTTTTTTTTATTTTGACTATTCAGTAAAAGTATCAAAACAAACAAAATTCCATTTGTATATTTGTTTGCTTCGAAAGACATTGAATTTATAAATTTTTGAATGGCTATTATTTTAAATAAATGAATGTAAGCCAAACAAACGTCCTCAAATTTTATTTGTCTTCCTTCAAGATACCTTTCATCTTGGAGAAGACGACCGTTTTCACTGTCATTGTGTAATAAAAGCTTTATTTTATGACATTATGATACTGTATTGAGATCACATACAATACGCTTCGCGATAATATTATTATCTCTTACGTTACTTAAGATTTCTTATATTAAAGTACAGTATATTGTCAACCAAACTCTAAAGGTCGATTCTGCTTTTCAAACCTTAATAATACAATTTTACGCCCGAAATTAATAACCTGTCTTGAATCTCAGATTGAATTAGATCTCATATCTACGTATCTCTAGATTGATATGCCACTTACTTGCCAATAAAAAACTATTGATTGATAGATTGAATATATGGATTGCACCAATCTGTGAAGCGATCTTTTCCCACTCGTACGTTCCGTTCTAGTCTACGTTCCGTTTTAGGTTCAAAAAGTTAGCTTCATGCTATAGTTTTTTTATAGTCATAGATATGCGAAATATATTGAAATAAAGCAACAAAAATTGAAATAATATAATTAATATTGCAATTTTAATTTAATAAGTTGTAGAAAAAGTCTTTCGCATAATAGTATGTATGAGCTTGTCATAAAATCTCTTGAGCTATACCAATTGTATCGGGCTGATTTTAGTATCATTAAAAAGTTTTAATTTTACAAAAGACAATTCCAAATTCAAATAAGGTAAATGTATGATTTTCATTTGTTTTTTTCGCGGCCTACTGTAGTATCTGTGAGAGTAGCGCAAATTAGTTTTCAGCGTTTTCAATCCGGAAATTTCGATATCAAAGATGCACGTCGCTCTGGTCGCCCTTTTACGGACAAAACTGTTGCCATTTTTGAAAAAGTAGAGCAAGTTCGGCATATTAGTAGTTACGATGTAGCTGAAGAACTGGGAATTGGTCACAAAACGGTTTACGCGCATTAAAAAAAGCAGAGTACACAAAAAAAGATCGATATTTGGGTGCCTCATGAGCTCACTGAAAGTAACCTAATGAACCGTGTACTCATTTGTGATTCTTTATTACGACGTAATGAAGTCGAACCATTTTCGAAGAAGCTGATAACTGATGATGAAAAGTGGATCATGACAAGAACGTGTGAAAAAGCTTGTGGTCAAAGGCCGGTCAGGCTTCACAGACAGTACGAAACCCGGGTTGTATGTATTGAATTTATTCATAAGAATCACTCATTTACACCATATGAAAATCTCACATTTACGTAATTTTAATTTGGAACTATTTTATGTATAAAATTAAATCTTTTTAATGATACCAAAAACAGCCAGATACAATATAGCCTAAGAGATTTTATGACAAGTTCATACATACTATAATGCTAAAAGACTTTTTCCCCAATCTATTAGAATACACATCGATGATTCAGGAACATAGAAAAGTTTTTGTTCCTTTAGAGGGATTCGAACCCGTGACCTCCAGCTTGGGCGCGCTCAACCATTGCACTACAGAGGTCGTCAAAGTTATGTAAGTTACGGCAATTGGACTTTGTCACGTCTAATAGTGTTTTGGTGACCATATTATTCTGTCTAAATGACGTATAAAGCCACATATTGACGATTTTCCAATCAGTTGTCACCGTTTGTATCACACAGGACCCTTGGCAACCCAAGCTTTAAACCAATAACCCGAAGAAGTTGTAGAGTTTGGAAATTAACTAATGACCACACGTCAGACCCGTTTAACTTAACACAAACATCTTCTGATGAACGTCACAAACACTCGGGGACATCGAAACTATTAACTAATATTGCCCTACCCTACTTTATTAAATCAGTTTATAATATTAAATAATTTGACATTTAGAATTACTTTATCTACTTGAAATGTCACTACATTGCGTACCTACCATCTTTCGTAAATTGTTACTTTTTCGCTGTTTTCTTCTACGTCTAATAATAATAATAATAATAGCTCTCCTCGCTGATTTCGGGTCGGTAGCCGATTTCATTAAAAACCAGGCCAGCTACGCAGGAGTTATTTTATAGTGGCCAAGTGTGTGCGCAATACACAAAGACACTCTCTCTTCCTTTTACTCTCATAACCCAGACAGTAAACCGACTGGCGAGAGAACAGGTGCAGGACCGACTTGGTACATGCCGACGCATGGATCATCTTTCTTATCAGACAATCAGGTGATCAGCCTGCATTGTCCTAACCAAACTTGAAAACAACATTATTTGTTTTTCCAACGCGGGAATCGAACCCACGACGAGTGAAGCTCTGAACCACTGGACCACGGATGCGATGTGTTACGTCTAATATTATCTTAGCAGCAACGTTCATCATCGTCATTTCAGCTATGGCGTCCACTACTAGAAATAAGCCTTCCCCCAAGTATTTCATGATAGTCGCCACGCTCTACAGTTTCAGTTTTCGGATAATAACTGTTGCTGTTGCTTCGAATAATAAATGTCTGCGTAAATGTTGCTGTCCATTTCAGGGTTTATATTCTCTCCGCGCATTTATACGATCGTATCTGAGCGTGAGTTCGAACGGCGCGTGCTTTTTTCTACGGCCGAACTGTGCGGACGCTTTCAATATTTTGTTATACATTTCGGCCCGCTCGTTAGTGCTCTATGAAGAGCTCTCATCACGTCGTATAAGGTAACTACTACTCTATTTCACTAAACTTTATGTAATAAAATGAAAATATTAGTGTACAATTAAGGAAGCTTAATTCATTTTACTACACCGCGGCAAAGTATCCTCCTTTATTTCATAGTCTGAATATAATAATAAATTATGCATAGAGAGCAACAGAGGAGTCCAATTAACTAAGCGGAGATAAATGTTGCTACTAAAATGAAAATTTCACCAAGAGACTTAATTTCGTCATAACTTTCTTCGAGTTAAAAAATTGGGGAATTACCTAGACGAGTTATACTTTTGTAATAATAAAAAATAACGATTCACTTAATTATTTTCATTAAGTTTGTTTAAAAAAAAGTGCTTAAATTAAATGTTTATTGTCACCACATTCTATCACTTAGAGCAAAAATCATGGCGTGATAGTAGCCTGGTATAATAATATTATAGCCTCAACAAAATACAGTGTGTCCCACGGTTAGTAAAAGTCACACAGCTGATAAAAGTGTGAAGAGAATGACGCGTAGAGCGTAATATTTTATTTTGACACCTCATATAAATTACTTACCATAACGCGAATCAAAAAAATGCAAAGGTCTAAAATAACCACAAAGAGTGAATCATACTATGCTGGGGCTTGCGGGTTCCTACTTCCTAGTCTATGCACAAACGCACTGTCATATCAAATTGTCAAGTCAAATCGTTGACATAACACCTGGCCAGGGTTGAAACTCATCTGTTTTGTAACTTTAATGGAGATCTTAATCGCTATTTTTCGCGTTATGGTAAGTAATTTTTATGAGATGCCAAAAAAAAAAGTGTCGTCGCCGTCCTCATCTTCACACTATATTCGGCTTGATACATGAACCATGAGATATCATGTATACAGTTATGTCGAAATATATAATTTTAGGTTTATTAACCCGGATCTGAACCACAAGCAAGTTGTAATAAATATTGTAGTAATTTATTTGTGAGTTCCAGTGTGCGTCGACAGCGACTCAACTCCGGCGTTTTCATTAAATTACTCGCGTAATGAATAAATGTATTACACCGGGGATTCCTTTCTACACTTTTTCCTTATTTTATTATAAAAAAGTGAGAAAGTGCCTTAAATTAAGTTATTTTAGGGGTCTGCATCTTGAGTAAAATTGAAGTCGGTAAAGAAAAATTAATTATCTGTGACGTATGGGCTTAAAAAGTGGTGTAATTTTAGACGTGCAAGAAAAACTGTAAGTTATTTACAAATAAAATGGTTAAATAAACTGAAACTTATCGTTTTAGCTTAGGTGTGTGGTGAGGTCACCATATCTCTAAGTAATATGCTACGGCAAACTGTTCTAATGCAAGTTTCGTAGTTTTAATTAAAAATATATGTAGCCTAGGAACGCTTACTAGTTTTATTGTATTTCCGTAGCTCCGCGGGCGTCGGTTCTGACGAAGTACCACCGAGTTTTAGTGGGTATGGCTGCGTCCACTTAGATACTTACTGCTTCCTACTTCCTGCAGAACCTGCCTCTGTATCTGTAACTCATAAAACATTATATAACTTTTATAATATTTTAAATATCTAATTTAATAAAGTTAACTTTAACGGCGATCCATAAAAGAGTTCTTTTTAATGTAAATGAGCTTCTCTGAATAATTTTAGTCACATTTGCGTAATAAGACCCTGATGGCGTCGAAATATAAAATAAAAACTTTTTATATCACTTGTATCATACAATACTGAGAAATGTTATTAGACAAAGTACATAATACGGGGATTAAGACACGAGCCGTATACATGTCTTAATCAGTATCTAGGACAGTAACGTCAAGTTAATTGAAAAATCTATTATGTTTACTTAACTGATATTATGTAATTCATGCCAGTGCAAAAGTGAGTAATAATAATAGAAAAATTGTACCTATGCCCAGATTTTTTTAACTAACTGATACTGTTAAAATCAGTTTACTTATTAGTAGTGCAGAGATTTATCATTTGTATCCTGTTTTGTGAACCCAATAAAAAAAATTATAGCGGTCTGCGAGAGCCTCTTAGGCTCAACTCAAAGAAAAATGACGTGACGTGACGCTTTGACTCTGTGCAATGTGAGTTGAACCTTAGGCTCAACATCTCTATTATTTACTATTAAGGTACAAATCTATACTAATATTAAGCGGAAAAGTTTCTTTGTTTGTTAAAACACGCTAATCGCAGAAACTACTGGTCTGATTTTAAGAATTCTTTTTTTGTTGGATAGTTTAATTTATTGAGGAAGGCTTTATTAAGCTATATATCATTACGTGTCGTTACGCTTCAACTCGGCGCCAGTCTGAGTTAGACTGATATGGAGTTGGATTACTATTCTATATTATAATGGTAGATAATGCCTTAAGGCATTAAGTCCGCCTATGTACAAATGTGCATGATGTTTAAATAAATAAATAACATAATGTATTTTGTCTGAATGAAATATTTTTTCATATTGAGCTACAATATTACAATATGAGTAGTAACAGTATACATTAAATAAAATTCATAATATTTTATAGAAATAAACTTGATGTATAAATTTTATTGATAACTTACTCTACGCATGTACATTGGGCTCTCATAAACTGCCATACGCTGTACCTTTCAATTACACGAGCATTGTTTTGCAAACATTTGTTATATTTAATATTTGTTGGGCCAGTTTCTTGAACGCTATTATAGTACGATCAATTTATTAACAAACCATATTGAGCGCTGAATGGTCGAACATTTATCAGAGAGAAAGAAACGGACAGATATTTTATCATTACATCACGCTCGCACTTGCAAGGCTGGTTAAAATTTCAAAGATAATGTTAATTCACGAAAGACACCGATTAGTTGACATAATATGATCAACCTTATCTGTGGAATTTTCACTTGGAAAAAAGTAAATGTGGAATTAGAATTTTTTGGCTTTCGTGTTTG
Source organism: Celastrina argiolus (assembly GCA_905187575.2). Classification (NCBI taxonomy): domain Eukaryota; kingdom Metazoa; phylum Arthropoda; class Insecta; order Lepidoptera; family Lycaenidae; genus Celastrina; species Celastrina argiolus. The sequence continues at coordinate 17,331,011 of LR994580.1, read as the reverse complement.
TATAAGAAATACCCCAACGCCATAAATGTTACAAAACAATAATTAAAAAAAAGTACCTCTTTCAGCCCTGGTACTTTCACAGTAAACTCTGAGACCCATACACGCCCTAAAGAGACAATCACTCAAAATATATAGCCTATATTAATATTTATTACTATAAATAATGTTTAATACTACTCTTATGATGCAGTGTCGACGGTGGATGTGGACGCGGTGCTGGGACGCACGGCGTCTCTGCCGTGTGACGTCACGCCCGACGCCGCAGAGGACCGCGTCTACATGGTGCTCTGGTTCCGGAAGAGCGGCGGAAAACCTATTTACAGGTGATTTCTTCATTTGATAACTACATTTCTCAGGTAGACTACCAGCTTTTGTTTAGTAATAATGACACTGTCATACAATCGATGCCTCCGTGGTCTAGTGGTTCAGAGCTTGGCTCTGGACCCGGAGGTCGTGGGTTCGAATCCCGCTGAGGGAACAAAAAGTTTTAAATGTTCCTGAGTCATGGATGTGTATTAAATTTGTGTATTATTATAATAAAAATCTTAAATATGTTTATAGTGTAAAAGTATTAAATATATTTCCGTTGTCTGGTACCTGTAACACAAGTTCTTCGGATACTTAGCACGGGGCATATACGGTGGAAATGTGATGAAGCTTATACAATTATACAGTGTGTAAATACGCAACTCTTTATTTACACTTTTCCACTTATATTACGTTCTAATCTTAAAAATAACAGTGTTATTATGAAAACGTTATTAAAGTGGAGAAGTGTAAATAAAAAGTTGTTTATTGATATTTCATTTCCATCAAGGACCAACAGTATATTCAACCAGTTATATGTGTGTAAATATGTTTAATTAGTAATGGAGTTTGATAAAATATACATTAGACAAGCATGATCCCTGACCAAAATAATTAACAATTATTAAATAAAAAAAACCGGCCATAGGTATGCGAGTGGGACTCGCGCATAGAGGGTTTCGAACACATTAGCAGGAATATAAATAAAAGCGTTGACATATAATTTTAAAATTGATTTTATTTAAATACCTACCTCAAACCGTTCGTGAGGAAAATGGTAGTAAGATTAAAGATGCTAAAAATATTTTTATGATAATATGATGTACCAAAAAAATCGGTTAAAGCAAAATTTTCTTTATCTATAAAACGTTATTTCGTAGAATTTTTTTCTAGATTCTAAGTTAATGGGAAGTATCCTGTAGGTTTGGTTTCCCTTCTACTGTCAAAATAGGTGAAAATTTGGGACTTTGTGTCCGGTTGTATCTTTTGATTGCCTTGGCAAAGAAGTTTGACTTTTCACAAAAAAAGGACAGCTGCAAACCTGAGTATTTGATATGAATTTCAGATGGATACCTGCACGTGTTCATGATAAAAAGGGTCTTCACATATAGATATCTACAATCATATTATAAAGAGGAAAGATTTGTATTTTTGTATGTAACGACTAAACTCAGAAAGTACTGGACCGATTTTAATAATTATTTTTTCATTAGAAAGCTACATTATCACTGAGTAAAATATTTGAGCGAGCAAAATAAAACGAAAAAGTATTAATATAGGTTGCTAGTCTAATTATTTCATATCAGTCTCTCCGGCGTTTGATTAATAATATTAAGACGGGGCTAATGAACCGTTGACGCCGTAAACGGATGAACGGAAGCCGAGCAAAGTCGATCCAATTACCTTTCGGAAATACACTTATAGCGGAGTACTAAGACAAACGTCTCCTTCGACCGCGGGTTGGCTTATTGTACAAGGTGTAAAATAAATGAGTGATAATACTTTAGGATGTATATAATAATAATAGCTTCCCTCACCGATTTCGGTGTCGGTAGCCGATTTCATTGACACCAGGCCAGCTACGCAGGAGTTATTTTTATAGTGCCCAAGGGTGTGCGCAATACACAAGGACACTCTCTCTTCCTTTTAATCTCATAACCCAGTGGGACGGTAAACCGACACGACTGGCGAGAGAACAGGCGCAGGACCGACATTTTACATGCCCATCCGACGCATGGATCTTCTTTCTTGTCAGACAATCAAGGTGATCAGCCTGCATTGTCCTAACCAAACTTGAAAACAACATTTTTGTTGTTCCAACGCGGGAATCGAACCCACGACCTCCGAGTCGAGAGCGAAGCTCTGAACCACTAGACCACGGAGAGGATGTATATGTGCCTCCTTTGTAGAGTTTACTGTGAAAGTGCCAGCGCTGAAAGACTTACTTTTGGATTTCATATTTCTGAAATGCCCCAACATCATAAATTTGCCCAAACAATAATTTAAAAAAGTAACTCTTTCAGCGCTGGTACTTTTACAACTCTATATACGGGCCCATACACACTTTAAAATATTTAAACTCATTAATATTACATACTCTATACAAAATAAACATTCTTTATCTGTTGGTTATTAAATCCAGGGTGTAAAAAGAACAGTTACTATAACATAAGGATACCTTTTTTAATTCTAGAAATGTATATTTATTTATTTTATTGTCAAAAACCTACAATCGTTTTATTTTTTTCCAATTTATGTGTCTTTTAGTGTAGCAAGCAAAAAATTTTCACAAACAAATCATTTAACCTCGATGTTTATAACGCACGAAATAAAATTAAATAAATTCACTTCAAATGGCATTCAATTGGAATTGAATTGACGACCTCCGTAGCGCAGTGAAAGAGCGCGTTGGTGCTCGAGCGAAAGGTCGCGGGTTCGAATCCCGCCGAGGGAACAAAAAGTTTTCAATGTTCCTGGGTCATGGATGTGTATTAAATGTGTGTATAATATAATAAAAATCTTAAATATATGTATAGTATAAAAGTATTAAATATATTTCCGTTGTCTGGCATCTGTAACACAAGTTCTTCGGATACTTAGCACGGGGCCAGATTGACGTGGTGTGAAGCGTCCATAGATATTATATTATTATTATAAAAGCAAAATCACAGCGGAGTAGTCGAACAAAGCATTTATTTAAGAATAACAATTTCATTCGGCGCGGCTTTACATGGAAAACGTATCGCAATAATAAGCAGCAAAATAATAATAACGGAGGAAATAAAGGTTTCGGGGATAATACCTTCATAAAAACGGTAGTTAAATTGTTAAATCTACCTGCGAACAGCGGGGCGCACAATCAAATCAATTCCCAGAGCTTCTTGCTGTATAAATTAGGATGAAGGTTGGGAGCTCGTCCGGAAATTGAAAAACTTCACAGCTACTTTCAATTTTTTTTTCTAGAATTTGACAGCTTTGGGGGCAATAAATCCGGAACGACCTAATTGAAAGCGACGGAATTAATTTTCTTTAAACCTAAACAGAAATGACAAACTTTAGCTGTGGTTTTAACTATAAATATATTATTTACTCGCATTTCCGCTAGTCGTGTTTTCATAATGAACATACGCATTGAGATAAAGATGTGATGAACAATAAGCAATGAATAAATTACTTTTGACGGTTTGCGCAGAACGAGAGATTTTTCACTTCCTTTTGCGTTACTGCAGAATTCTAAATGTATTGTTTAGCAATCGTTCGTCAAATTGCGCAGTCTTCTAGCACAACAATCATATTATCTACTAGCGACCCGACCCGGCTTCGCACGGGTACAATGCTGATACTAAATACACTACAGAAAAACTGTGAAGGTCGTATATAAAAACACAGCGGCCCACACCGGCTTCGCACGGGTATTTAAAATATATAACCTATGTCACTCACTGAAAAAAATATTAAAATCGATCCAGTAGTTTTCATTTATTCATTACTGCCCGTTAAATTTGGAGTAAAAAAATTCCCCTATCCCTATACGATGAAGATTTCCTGCTGTCTTTGGAATATTCATACACAACATTTTTACTTATTTACTTTTTACATTTTTACCTCCGACTTGCTATTTATAAGCTCGCTCCCGCCGGCCTGGCCGGCCGGTACCGCCGCAAACGCTACCTCCCACAATTTTTAAATCTATAATATCTTCGAAAATATTCATTTTAATCACATGCTGTTTTATACTATGCTGTGATATGTAACCCCCTTCTATTTCACATTGCCAATACATATACCTTTTACTAATAGATACTGGGAAGTTTAACACAAGAGTAGACAGGACATTCAGATCCATTTCTATTGCAGTTTCGACGTGCGCGGGCGGTCGTTCAACAAGGCGCTGCAGTGGTCGGACCCGGGCGCGTTCGGTCCGCGCGCGTACTTCGCGACCATCACCCGGCCCGCGGCGCTCACGCTCAGCTCGGTGCAACTGGACGACGAGGGCACGTACCGCTGCCGGGTCGACTTCAAGAACTCCCCGACTAGAAACTTCCAGATACGACTCGTTGTTATAGGTAAGTAAACTTACTTACCTTTTTATGGCCATAAGAGCTGGTACACATTATGCGCTTATTTTTACGCGCGCTTTGCTGATGAGCGTTTTTGGATAAAGAAAAAGCGCGCGCTTGAGTATGTACAGAGTACACTGTCTGTACAGAACTCCTGGTTCTCAAAACGCGCGTTGACGAAGCGCGCGTTTGAAAGTGCCTAATATGTACCCGCTTTAAGAGAATGCGCATCGACGTCGAGCTGGGGGTTGCTCTATAAGTCGCTGCGGTGGGCGAACCCGGGCGCGGTCGGTCCGCGCGTGTCTGTCATTACCTGGTCCGCTGCCGGGTTATGAAGATATTATATTATATTTTTCGGCTGGTGTTGTTTTCGTACAGCGTTTTTCTTATACGAGTAGGTACACAAAGCATTGACGACTATGTTACCATCACCCAGTCTGCAGCCGGGTTTTGAAGATAATACCTATATATTTTTCGGCTAGTGTTGTTTTCGTAGATTTTTCTTATACATTGACAACTGACTTACATTGGCTGTGTTCAACGGAAATAATTAAGGGATCATTTCCGTATATGTCAGAAAAAGTCGACACGGCAACGACAACGTCGGACACCGGAGTAATATACCTAGGTATAGGTATAGGCTAGGTATTATTATCAACAAAAGTAAATATTATGAATCATTTCCAACTAGATACTCTAATTTCACAGCGCGGCGTATATAATATTGAGCATAATTGTCATGATTGTTTAGTATGATATAAGATAAGTAATGCGCAAAATTGTTAAGATAATGTCACACAGATACGAACTGAATAAAACTTTTTGATTCAAAAATATGACATACTCTCACAAACACAAATGTAACAAGAAGCAACCAAGCGTTCAACGCGCGTTAAACATAGGGAAATAAACAGGTAACTTTTATACAGAGAGACGGGAATCAATTTAGTCATTATGAACGTGGCGGTAACGACGTCCCGCGGACATTTAATTATTATCAGTCCGGAGGTCTGGAGACTGATAAAAACGTCCCGGTAACAATGACACAGATAAAATCTGTACGAGACAGGTCGAATTTAAAATAAAATTAGTGGATGGATAAAAAGTTTTAATTTGATTGTTATTTTATCGTTCAATTCATAAATAACTAACACTACTGGTTCCTTTCTGGCTAGATTATGACCAGATTGTGATGTCCAATCTGGCCATAGTCAACGGCAATATAATATCAAATCCATACTAATATTATAAAGCGGCAGAGTTTGTTTGTTTAAACGCGCAAATCTCAGGAACTACTGGTCCGATTTGAAAAATTATTTTCTTGTTGTATAGTTCATTTATAGAGAAAAGCTTTACGCTATATAACATTACGCTGCAACTAATAGGAGCGAGGCGTCAGTGAGAAATGTTGCAAAAACGGGGAAAATTATTCATATCAAAAACCAACGTGAGCAGTCAAAAGATAATCGCGATAGTGTTTCCGACAACCACGCGAATGAAGTCGCGGGCACAGCTAGTAATTTAATATACTAAGTGATTTTTTAGTGGACACCTCATGAAATCCGTGTATCCAGGAGTAGAGATTTTAATAAATTGTACTTTTGTATTTGTTACATAATGCTATGTCATTATGTATTGTGATTAAAAAACAATTAGATGTCAAAGATGACATTGACGTTGATGCCTAACTTAGTATTAAGATTAGTCCTCTAAGGAGGCCCTTCTAGGTTGGATCTGTATAACTAGTTATTTATAGCTAATGTATATTTAAATATAATCTACGTGAATAAAGCAAAATACGATTAACTAGAAGTGTTTATTATTGGACGTATAATTGGATCCTAATAACAATAACATATGCTGTGGCACTAAAACAGTATTGTGTATTTAATAAATTTGATCTTTTATTAAAATTCGTGTCAAAAATGTTTTTATGTATAGCACAGAAAATAAGTGACAATAAAATCGGCATTGTGTATTTTTGTTTGCAAAATATTAAATTGGATTTGAAAATAGTACCAATAGACTAATGCGACCTGGATACCAGAATAAGTATTATCCTAAAACATTGATTTTCAGTGAACCTAGCCAGTTACATTAAAACCAGATCGGATAGATTATTTTGCAGTGTCTAAGTGTGACACATGAGCACTAACCGAGTGATGATCAGATGACCGACACGATGAGAGATTAAGCACAGGACCGACTTTTTACATGCTCATCTAACCGACGCATGAATCATCTTTCTTGTCAGATGATTTGTCTATATTGAATTTAAAAACAACACGCTTATTGTTTCAACGCCTAGATAAAGTCCACGACTTACGCTTCACAGGGGCGTGTCCTAAAAATATTCCTATAACAAGCCACAATACATTCATTTATCTTCTGAATGTATAAAAACAAGAGGCTACTTTATTACCTTTTGATTATAGAAAATAGTAGCAACATATTATTTGTATGGATCATAATACTCGTAAATACAACTTGGACTGAAATTACCTATTAAAAGTACCAGAAATCGACGTTTAGGGGATTCCTGTTTCCTCCTCCAAAACTTAACCGATTTAAATATTTTTTTCTGTATTAGCTAAAAAAAGAATCGAGCTCACACAACTACTGAGGTTTGACACAATTGTAAATCTTTATTTCAGTTTCTTTACATATCATTTACTGAACCCAAAAAAGTTTAATCGTATAAAAAAAATTATAATGATCCAATTTCGACCATCACCAGTAATTACAATTATTATTATTATGGTAAATGAGTTTTATAAGGCTTACGATAATATGATTTGTATAGTAAATATTAAGTTTTGTTGTAGTGTATTTTTTTTCACACAATGTTTTGGAACGATTATTTTTTGTATAAAGCTGAATACTATAGCAAGTATACTATTAGAAATGTTCTATAAAGAACAAAAAAGGCAATTGAAACAAATCTGCTAATTAATTTCGGATAAAAGTTGTCCGAATTTATTATTTAAATCATCTCATTGTGTTTGATTGAGAGATCTTTTATTCCACACATTTCTAAAGCGGCTTAAAATTATTCGTTTCCCTTCTGAAAAAAGAAATAATTTTCTATTTCGTGATCATTCTTTTATTTCTTGGACTTGTAATTTCGTAATTGGGCTATCGAATTTTTTAGACCATTGTTAGATATATCTAAATTAAATAATCTCTAATTTAATTTAGACAGAAAAAGAAGCCCCTTGAAAGTTTTTTTGCACTTGTATATTATACTAGCTGTGCCTCCATCTTCGTTCGCGTGGTGTTTGATTGACTTAAACCGTTTATGCAGCGCTTGCAACGAAAGTCCCCAAATGTGAATTGACAATACCTGACGCGCGACGCCGACGCCCTACGCCGCGACGCCGACGCCAGACACCGCGACGCCGACGCCCGACGCTGCGACGCTGACGCCCGACGTCGCGACGCCAGACGACGCCAACGCCCGACTCCACGACGCCGACGCCCGACGCCGCGCTCCACGACGCCGACGCCCGACGTACCAGCATTCGCGGTCCCGCCTCAGACGCGAGTCACGTCACACGCGGCGCCCGGTCGTATCACGGCGAAACAATCTTAATTTTGCTATATCTCCTAAAGTATGCATTGTATTTGCATAGTTTAAAGGGCAAATATAGTCTTCATGGAATGCTTTAGCCAACTAACGTATTTAAAATGATATGAATTAATAACGTGATGGTATAAATATTTTTCCAAAAACCACTTAATTGCCCATTTTTTGATCCTGTTAGGTATTTTACTAAATGACTAATCTTAAGAGATATATAGACATATACTGTCACGGACTTTTTTTTATTATTATAAAGGAATAATTCTTTCATACATATTTTTGAGTAACTTAAACCGTTTATGCAGTGCACGCAACGAAAGTCCTCAAATGTGAATAATTTTTCCCGTTTTTGCAACATTTCTCACTGACGCTTTGCTCCTATTGGTCGCAGCGTAATGTTATATAACCTAAAGCCTTCCTCTATAAATGTACTGTCCAACAAAAAAATATTTTTTCAAATCGGACCAGTAGTTCCTGAGATTAGCGCGTTTAAACAAACAAACAAACAAACTCTTTCGCTTTATGATATTAGTATAGATTATTCATACTATATTTTGTAATAACACAAAATATGTACCTATAATAATAATTAGTTAAAATTAAGGTTAAAAGACATCGAGATTTATACTAAAACACATAATATTATGTTGCTTATTATCTGCATGAGGTAGATAATATTTTAACTTATTTTGACGATTTTTTTTATTATAAAATATGATTAATAATTTATTGAGTATAGGGAGCCCTCACTTCTTCATGGATCTTACTTGAAATAATAACGGAAAACAAGATTTCAATATGTAGTAGTCTTTTGTTTAGTGGTCATGTTTTTTTTAAGTAAACTTCAGAAGGAGGAAAATTTATAACGAAAGGAGGCATCTTAAATAAAGTATAAAGCCTTAGTACAAAGCCCTATTTTCAGTTAACAATTAAAAATACTAGGAATGACGAAGTTATCAATTGCAAACATTTACACACCTTATAAGTACATAAAACTTTTTATAAAATAAGAAAATAACATTTTGATGTATAATAATTAATGATTAATTGCTTGTTGACAAAGTATACAATCAGTTAGGTTATGTCGATTCAAATTACTTTTCTTCCCCGCCTTTCAAGTATAATATTTTCGATTTTGTGTTTTATAATCATAAACTACAACCATAAACCATTTTTTGTAAACGCCTGTCTTAAGACTAAGCTGTAAAATGTACTCGCCAGTCTGCTTAGCCAATAAGACGTGGTTAGGTGAAACGAGCACAATTCAGTTCTTTACATTACCGTGAAAGTATTCTAAAGCAATAAGCACGAGGAGGAGAGTAAGGCTGTGAAAGAAATTACCCCATTCATGGCGACGAAAGACGCTGCAAAGGAGATGAGGGAAGTAAATTACTTTTATACAGAACAAAGAGTTTAAAGTGAGCCTACATATATGCAACTCCATTGAAATCCATTAGGCAGCTCGTGCCAAGAGGCCGTTTTGCGGAGAATCTTTTATTAGCAAAGGGACGGCCACACAAAGAGCTCTGTAATCACGTACGTTTGTAAGTAATAAAATTATTTCAACAAAAAATTCACAAAATAATACCCGAGCGAACAAATATTTGTTCAATAGCCAGTTGAGTGGCTTTTCAGTATGAAAGAGTCTGGTTTGTAGTATTTTAGTAAGATCTGGGTAACGAGGAAGTAATACCCGTTTGGTGTTTGAAGTTTCAAAACAAACCTGTTAATATATTTTTCGTGCCATATCCTTTGATTTTTTTTTATATATTTGGCCCGTGTCCTTAAAGTCTTATTGAAATATATGAGATAGAATATTTTAAATGGTTTTCTTAGTTTCTGGAGAGAATAAACGTACCTTATAATAATATCTATGGACGCTTTACACCACATCAATATGTGTTTGAGTAGTATTAATAAAATGTGTTACAGATACCAGACAACGGAAATATATTTTATAATTTTATACTTTACGTGAATTTAGGATTTTTACTATATTAATATACAAATTTAATACATATCCATAACCCACGAACAATAAAAACTTTTAGTACCGTCAGCGGGATTCGAACCCGCAACCTCCGGCTTAAGCGCCAATGCACTCAATAACTGCGCTACAGAGATCGCTATACAATATTAAATTTACAAATGTTATTTTACTAATAAGAGTTTTATACACTTATAAACTTCTTTTTACTTGCTTTTTATAAATTCATGAGTTTTGAATTAGTCAACAATGGTGTGAATTATATGTTTATCACTTGTAGTAAAGTATAACTTGTAATATTTTAAGATTTTAACAGGTTATTGTTTTTTGTTCCAAATAAAAAAAAAGTTTTTAAGTTGAAGTGAACTTCCGGGGGCTAGTTTAGTCAAGGTAGACCTTGTTGGTTCCTTCAGGGACTGGTCTACCCACAGCACGGGTTAACTATCACAACTGCGTTAATATTCATCGTGTATATACCTAGATCTCGACGGAATTGAGTGAGTGGAATAACAATTATTTTGTATAATAATGAAAATTTAAGAGGCTTAACATGTATTTTACAATACAAATATTAAAAAACTAGCTGACCCGTGCCGACTTCGTTGACATAGAAACCGTTTAATCCTTCCCTGGACTTCCACGAACATTTCAAGACTGAAAATAGCAGAGTCGGTTCAAACGTTCTCGAGTTTTAGCGAGACTAACGAACAGCAATACATTTTAATTTTTAAGCCGTATTTTATTATTACATCTATATTCATTTTTAAAATACACCAGGGTGTTATATATAGGGCGTTTCCAATACAGGTATTGGAAACGCCCCGGTTCTATAACCGGGTCCTTCGGGTCTATACCCGAAAAAGTAGTTTCATGGATGTATTTTTGACTGCATTTAACGTAAATAAAAAATTGGTATAGTAGTGGTATAATATGTATTTGTTTAATAAATTTGATCCCGACAACCGACAAGTTCAGTTGATGAAAAAAAAAACTATTTTGTATACCAGAAGTATATTAATACAATGCGTTACTTACGAAAACACTACCTTGCAACTTATTGTTTTTCTTTTCACTCATTATTCGTAATCGACAAATTCCAGTATATAGGTATAATCTATACATATAATAAATCTGTAGAGGGGTCATGTCTGTACATTAAGAATATTTAATACATATAATAAATCTGTAGAGGGGTCATGTCTGTACATTAAGAATATTTAAGTGAAAATTAAAAAAAGGGGGTCTATAAAAGCCACAGAACCTAAAAATAACATTTTTGAAAAAAATGTCTGTCTGTCTGTCTGTCTGTCTGTCTGTCTGTCTGTCTGTCTGTCTGTCTGTCCGTATGGTAATGTTTGTCGTCGCATCACGCAAAAACCACTGTATGGAATGAAATGAAATTTGGCAGGCAGGTAGCTTACAACCCGAAGAGCATTATTGGAAATTATTATCCCGAAAAACGAAAGAGTTCCCCTGGGATCTTCAAAAAATTGTAGCTACCTATTTGACGGTATTTCAGCCAAACTTCTCAACGTATTTAAATGAAATTCGGCAGGCAGGTAGCTTATGACCTGAAGAGCATTATTGGAAATTATTATCCCGAAAAACGGAAGGGTTCCCGTGGGATCTTCAAAAAATTGTAGCTACCTATTTGACGGTATTTCAGCCAAACTACTCAACGTATTTAAATGAAATTTGAAAGACAGATAGCTTATGACCTGAAGAGCAATATTGGAAATCATTATCCCGAAAAACGAAAGGGTTCCCGTGGGTTCTTCAAAAATTGTAGCTACCTATTTGACGGTATTTCCGCCAAACTACTCAACGTATTTAAATGAAATTTGGCAGGCAGGTAGCTTATGACCTGAAGAGCAATATTGGAAATCATTATCCCGAAAAACGAAAGGGTTCCCGTGGGTTCTTCAAAAATTGTAGCTACCTATTTGACGGTATTTCCGCAAAACTACTTAACGTATTTAAATGAAATTTGGCAGGCAGGTAGCTTATGATCTGAAGAGCATTACTGAAAATTATTATCCCGAAAAACGAAAGGGTTCCCGTGGGATCTTCTAAAATTGTAGTTACCTATTTGACGGTATTTCAGCCAAACTACTCAATATATTTAAATGAAATTTGGCAGGCAGGTAGCTTATGACCTGAAGAGCATTATTGGAAATTATTATCCCGAAAACGAAAGGGTTCCCGTGGGATCTTCAAAAAATTGTAGCTAGCTATTTGACGGTATTTCAGCGAAACTACTCAATGTATTTAAATGAAATTCGGCAGGCAGGTAGCTTATGATCTGAAGAGCATTACTGGAAATTATTATTATCCCGAAAAACGAAAGGCTTCCCGTGGGATATTCAAAAAATTGTAGCTACCTATTTGACAGTATTTTAGCCAAACTACTCAACATATTTAAATGAAACTTGCACAAAGGTATTGTAACATGAAATAACCAACATAATACTTTTAACCGACTTCCAAAAAAGGAGGAGGTTTCTCAATTCGTAAATATATGTTTTTTTATGTTTCTTCGCGGATATCTTCATCGCTCATGAAACGATTTTAATATTTTTTTTGTGTTGTGTAGGGTATAATTTAAATTTGGTCCCATTGTCACCGATCCGTGAGGAATGGAGGGAAATCCTCAAAATTTATATGGAATAATATATCGATTTTGATTTTGTCTGAAGTAGTCTAAGCATAATTATGTTACCAAACAGTAAGGTTTTGCACTATATCGTGGATCTAAAAGTACTGAACAGAACTTCTGAGTCCTTAGAGATACATGTTTGAAGATTTCAGCGTTGTTTAAAGAAATGCAAGCATATGCCACTACGTCAATTACAGTCGAACATGGTCTCATAGTTATCAAAGCCTGATGATGGCGTCGTGAGGAATCGAGGGAACACCTCGAAATTTATAGGGACACTCATAGTAATTTTGTATTTGTTTCGGGTAACATAAGCATATCCGACTAAAAACATCATTTTGAGTCTTTGAAGATATACGTTTGGAAATTATGCAGTGGCATATGCTTGCAGTATAAGCGATGTCGCAATTTCCATCGCTATATATATTACTAGCTGACCCTTGCCCACTTCGTTGAGCATAAAAAGAGTTTATGATGAAATTCAACTAAAAAAAAACAACGTAGAACCCGCAACGCGGGAACCCGAAACCCGAAACGCGGGAACCCGGAACCCGCAACGCGGGAACCCGGAACCCGCAACGCGGGAACCCTGAACCCGCAACGCGGGAACTTGAAACCCGCAACGCGGAACCCGCAACGCGGGAACCCGGAACCCGCAACGCGGGAACCCGGAACCCGCAACGCGGGAACCCGGAACCCGCAACGCTGGAACCCGGAACCCGCAACGCGGGAACCCGGAACCCGCAACGCGGGAACCCGGAACCCGCAACGCGGGAACCCGGAACCCGCAACGCGGGAACCCGGAACCCGCAACGCGGGAACCCGGAACCCGCAACGCGGGAACCCGGAACCCGCAACGCGGGAACCCGGAACCCGCAACGCGGGAACCTGAAACTCGCAACGCGGAACCCGCAGCATGGGAACCCGAAACCCGCAACGCGGAACCAGCAGCATGGGAACCCAAAACCCGCAACGCGGAACCCGGAACCCGCAACACGGAAACCCGGAACCCGCAACGCGGAACCCACAACGCGAAACCCAAACACAGAACCCGCAACGCTGACATAATATGGAATAAATAGTATCCTATGTCCGTCTACTTGCTCTAAGCTACTTCCTCACCAATTTTCAGCCATATCGATAAAGCCGTTCTTGAGTTATAAATAATTTAACTAACACGACTTACTTTTATACATATAGATGTATAGATTACTCCTACTAACATAACCTAAGCCCGGTGATTGTCACAGTCGGTCCAGCCAATTTGGTGATCATGAGTTTGATGACGACGATGATGATGATGAAAAGTAGCCTAAATTAATCCTTATAACTTTAGCTATCTACCAGTAAAAGTCTCGTTAAAATCGGTCCAGCCGTTCCAGAGATTAGCCGGAGCAAAGAGAGACGCTGACAGACATTTTTTTTTAAATTACATTTTCGTTTTCAGTAAATATCGTTGCCAATGCAAAAAAAGCAGAAGATATCGTTTAAAATGTCATATGTATTTAGAAAAACGTTGCTAATTGAAAGTTACATACTTACTGACACTTCAATTTTATTTGTTTGTATAGATGTATAGATTTGGAAAACTTCTCCAATCTTGGCGTTTTCACTGACGCGGAGCGGGGCGCATAGGAACTTAGTGGTTCCCAAGCGGAGTGGAGCAGAGATTTCGAGCATAGTGATTGGTCAATTCGGGTACCGCAAGCTCCTGTCCGCCTCGCCCCGCGTCAATGGAAACGCAGCCAAACGTCTATAACGTCTACCGGTCGCCATGGTAACAGCGTTGTTTACAAATGGAAAACAAAAATTAGGAAATGCTATACATACCGTATTTATATCAGCTGAAACTATTTGGATTCATGTTTTTGTTAATCCTAATAATTTTTTTAATCCAAATAGTTTAAGCTGATATAAAAACGGTATTTATAGCATTTCATAATTTTTATTTTCCATTTGTAAATAATGACGTTGCCATGACAGCCGTGTCATATAAACTGCCAACGACGTGAATCGATCGAGCCCAGGTTCAAACCCCGCGTGACCATCACGTATATTCTTCTTTTTTCTAATTTTCTGCTTATTTTTTTCAACATTTTCTTTCATAATAACCTTTTCGTAACAATAACGAACATACCGTAAAAAAATTTGCGAAATTGGTCAAGCCGTTGTCGAAGCGCACACGATGTAAGAAATTTTGGAGGTCGTTTTTTTACACTTTGGGCTACATTTTTGGGGTTTTAGTAAGGAACCCTTCCTTTTTTAAACATATAATATAGCCTATGTTCAGCGCTAGGAATGTAGCTTTCCAACGGTGAAAGAATTTTTCATATTGGTTCAGTGGTTTCAGAGCCTATTCCATTCAAACAAACAAACAAACAAACAAACAAACAAACAAACAATCAAACGTTACCTCTTTATAATATTAGTATAGATGATATCAATTACAATATGATGAAATAGGCTATATTATAGAACTCATAATATTGAGTTTGGCTGGTACCGACTTTAATATTCTGAAAATTTGTATCTCATTTAATAAATATAAACTTTTCTTCTTATATATATGTATTTATTTATTAAAAAATTTCGCGCTGCTCTGGCCTGCGCCAGAGCAGCGGTCGACTTTTTCTCTTCCTACTATTAATTTTATCTAATCGTTTTTGTTTTTCATTTTCCGTCTCAAGTAACCGTCGTCTGATCATTCGAGAATTATCCCTACTCAGTCTACCCATCACTAAAAATCTTAAAATTAAACAATTTTAAACAAAAAAAAACGACTTCAAAAGGTAAACTAAAAGGAACAATTAAATTTACTTCGCATAAAGTAATACTATAATTAATAGTAATAAGTATAATTACTTAGGTTTTGCAAATACGATAAATAAAGAATAGGCGTAGGATAGTTTGTTTTCAAGATATGAGATGTCATATGTACATTTAAATTAGAAAAGTTATGTCAATATAAGTAAGATTTATGTTTTTCATGATATTTTTATTTATTAGTTTTCATGCTAGGGTACGACTTGGGTTTTTTCTTTCTTTTGGACTTTTGTTATTTTGTCGTCTAAAGGAAGTTAGTACTTTAACCGTCAAGTCCCAAAGTAGACTACATGTTTGTTAGCGTAGGTAATTAATAAATAATAAGTTTTAATTTAATACCTCAAAACATTCATGACAAAAACGGCCAATATTTGACAGTAAACTATTATTATTACTCCATCGGCCTACTTCTTTTGCCTGTGGACGTCTATTAAAGTGTACAAAGAAGCATTACTTTAAATTAGTGATTTTAAATATCCAAACGACATTGTTCATAAACTAAAAATGTATTTAAACTGCTGCCCTAAATCAGTTTTCCACGCGTACGAAGTCGCGGGCACAGCTAGTAGATAATATGTATAATACTATCACAATATAATGCTTAAACATTATGTTGAAATTGTTTGTCTTAAGGCCCTAACAGTAATATAAATTAATTATTGACAAATAAAGCGAACGATACGAGAAAGCTATTTGAGAATTTCTTATTTTTCTCAAGATTGTCGATCGGCTTAAGTGATATTGAATTGTACCAGTCTCATTGTTATTGTTTTGCCAATTTGCACAGCAAATACGCTTCAAGTAAACCGCTATTGTGGCTTTACTAGTCATAGTTCATTTAAGAAATATCTACTAGAATTTGTATTTCATCTTTCGTTATATAAAGTAATTCGTTCGCCACAATGTTTTAATTAAAACAATAATTCGGTGGTCAATACAACAAGACTAATTGAGATATAATTATTTGTAAACTGTTGTTCATATTGTTGATTTTTTTCTTAAATTTTATGAGACTGCAATTAAAACGCACCATTATATCAGCTGTTATTTTGCCATCGTCATCATCACTGTTCTTCTTTCTGCTAGTTTTAAGTTACTGTAAGTAATGGGCTAAAATCTATTACGCTATCCTACTTCTAGTCAACTTTTGTATTTATCTAGAATGTTTGTATTTTAATCCCATCTTTTGTTTCAGTTCCTCCACATCAGATGCTGTTGTACGACAAGTCGGGTGCGGATGTATCCGGCGTGGTGGGGCCGTTGGAGGAGGGAGCAGCTCTGGTGTTGGTCTGCGAAGTTAGAGGAGGTAGGGTTCCTTATCCATTTTATAACATGTCCATTGATGTCAAATATCTGTTGACGTTTATAATACTTATGTCAGTCTGGCTTTACATGGTGTAAAAAGAATCACTACACTGTCACTATAACTTTGAGATTATACTACGTTTCCTCTTTTTGGAAACGTATTTTTTTTGTCAAAGGCAAAAAAAAAAACTTATAGCCATTTCTTATTTTTTTGTCGCAAGAATAGCATTAAAGCAAAAAAAAATCTAGAGTGAGAATATCCCAAAGTTATGGAAGAACTTGTATTAAATATAATCATATACATTCATAATACACATGCGTAACTCTGGAACATTGAAAACATTTTTGTTCTTTAAGCGGGATTTGAACCCCTGACTGGTTGCTATGAATGCTCAACCACGGAGCTACAGAGTCATAGTAATGTAACACGTGGAGATGCCAATAACAGTGAATGACATATAAAGGTAGAAACTGTTTTGTGTGACAGAAGTCCAACGAACGTTTATTTTAACATGGGCTTAAAATTTGGTCGCCTCATTCATTTTTATGCGTAATCATTTCACCATTCCAACCTTACAACTGTGGATCCGACATCAGAGACATCGCCGAAATATCGGGTGGTATACCCAAAACACCCTAAACAAACAGTCAACAAAATGTTTGTTTGTTTGCGTCTGTCATCTGACTTCTCATCGTCCTGGTGTTGAAAATATACGTATATTGTGAAAATTTATAAGTGTCATGATAGTAATTTTATAAATGCGCTAACTCATTGTGATTTTTAGAGACAAGTAAATTGATCAGTATCCCTACTAATATTATAAATGTGTATGTTCGTTTGTTACGGTTTCGCGTGAAAACTACATAACATCATGAACAATTTTTATTTTTTTTGCTAAAAGATGGCCCTGTCCGAGTTTCTTACGCCGGTTCTTCTGGGCGGGCTAGGGTTGAACCGGTGGTAGCCTTTTTGAAAATAACTTGTTAAGTTTCATTTGGAAATAAAATATTTTTATTTGATTTGATTTTAAAATACACAACATTCTTGGAGACATTAGAAGTAATATGTTTTATTCAACCGCAGGCAACACCTAGAAAATAGTAAAATAAAATCAATTTGTTTTATCTATTATGTTTTGTAATAAAATGTAGGAGGGAAAAGTAAATAAGTGAATTGCCTAACTGTTCTAGTTAAGCAAAAATACATAATTGTGATATAACATAATGAATGTATCATTAATTCATCAATAGCGCACTGGCTACACTCTGCCTTTACAGTCAACAACGCATACAAATTCGAACAAATATACTAGGCAATATTAACTAACACAATTACTATTGGATACCGAAATAATTCACGACTCAATATTGTTTCTATTACAAGACTGACGTTTGTTCGATTCCGATACAATACGTAATGGTTCAGCGTGATTTGTGAGCGATAGAAATGATTAATATAGTGATACAACTTTAACTGTTTATGTCAAGCCAATTCGATTATTACGTTTCGAATTTGTATGTTGGGTTATTTCCTATTATATAAACATATGGAAGGGACGACCAGAAATATTTGTTTCTCAATTGGATTAATTTAAACAGACGATATGTTTAAAATTAAGGTAAAGAAGTCGTAGACAAGAGAATCTGTTATTCTAATTTTATATCTCGCATCTACTGACACCTCTTAAATTACAATTGGATCATTAGTTTAGGCGCTCAGGTAATAAAAATACATACGTAGTCTGCCACAATCGAGGATAAACTGTAAATACCTGTAGGAAAACAATGTAGGAATATCTTTTTCGTGTAAGGCAATACAGCCGCCTCGAGCAGGGAGGTGCGGAGGAGGGGAAGTCACGTGCGGGCCGCAGCCGGGTCGCACGTAGCCACTCCATCCTGTATAACCTAAATAAAGGAAAAATATTGAAATCCTAACAAAAATAGAACTATCAATAATCATAAAAAATATATCATATAGCTATAATATGACAGCACAATTTTAGGAGATTTAAAAATTTGGCGACTGGCGTTAAGGAATAGCATCAATTTTTGCGTCGCATAATTGAAGACATGAATGGATGAAGGTGTTACGTAGCAAAATTATGATTTAGAGAAAATTGAGTTCAAATTGTCACTTAATCATTTTAGAATACATCATAAAGTATTAAGTAAGTATAATTCTAGAGACGGTATATATCCTAAAATGATTAAGGTGAAGACTGTGTAAACTCAATTTTCTGGGTAATTTTTTTATTACATGTTATCTTGATCGATTCATGTCTTCAATTATTATTATTGTTTGACAAAAAAAAATACTAGTCACAAATATCCCTGAAAGATTTGGTACCAATGAAACGAGATTCACTTCATTCAAAATGTAAAATTTTTGCTTAACGAAACCTGAAAATATTTACCATTGAAATAGCCTCGTCATTTACTGATCAACCTTTGAAAAGCTGAAATCAAGGCTTTTTTCTGACTTCTTTCGTGGGAACACTGCGAGAGATATTCCATTTGAATAGGTTCATTGAAAAGTCCGCAGTACGGCTGCCTGGCGGGGCGCCAGTTCTGAGCAGATTATCTCCTGCCCGCCGATTGTGATGATGCAGAGGTCATTGTGACCTGACCCGCTTGTATCAAGGGATTGTTCGCGAGCATTTTATGATAGTGTAGATGGGTGCTAACACAGTGACGTCATCGGCAGATTACGTTATCTGTGATGCGAAGCGGGAGAGATTACAAAGCATGTTCCAATGCTCCGTTTTCATAAGCGTTGCCGTAATACACTTGTGTATAAATATAT
The DNA here is from genome assembly GCA_905187575.2 of Celastrina argiolus. Classification (NCBI taxonomy): domain Eukaryota; kingdom Metazoa; phylum Arthropoda; class Insecta; order Lepidoptera; family Lycaenidae; genus Celastrina; species Celastrina argiolus. The sequence continues at coordinate 17,311,487 of LR994580.1, read as the reverse complement.
TGGAAAATAAAATGGAGCAGTTACCTGGAGTGTGGTAATTCTTGCCGTTTTATATTATGTCCAAAACGTATATCACTGTACGGTTTCTATATTATGCTGGTAAGCAAAATTCAAATTCAATTTCAAAACATTTTATATCCAAATGAAACTTAAGAAGCTTTTTTCGGAAAGTCAACTAGAAAAGCCACCACCGGTTCAACCATAGGCCGCCGAGAAGAACCGCAGTAACCGTATTTAGCTTGGAGAAGCAAAGCAATCGCAAAAATTGCGCAATTTTTGCTCTTGAATTTTATGTAATAGTAGTCAGGGTTCCCTCATACATTGTTTTCACTTGATTAGTATCAAGCAAATTTTCCTTGAGTAGCTTCATTTTGATGAGATGTTCGATAATTTCTTGGATGGAACTCTCGATTGTGGTAGCTAACAGAGTTAGCAAGGATAAAAAAAATATCAACTATCGAGCGTAGGAGCGGGATAACGTACCACGCAATTTGTAGGACAATTATGTATGTTGAAATTACATTAATATTAACTAAGTAATAAAAAGAAAATCAGCTGGTTACTAATAATTTAAGATGACTTCGTTATCGATACAAGCAAGAGCTCTTTGATCAAACCATAGATTGTGTAGGACAAATATTTTTCGGATAATTTAGATTATTATCTTGAGATTTATCAAAAAAAAAAATGAATCACCAAATCCACAATCTTTATTCTTGCTATCTCTGTTAGCTACCACAAACAAGAGTTTCTTAACAAGTAAATTGCAGGTACTCACGAAAAATTTGCTTAATACTAATCAAGTGAAAACAATGTATGGGGGAACCTTGACTATAGGGCATAAGTGCCACAAACCAAATTAAACAGGAGAGCAAGTTGAAAGTTTTAAAATTCAGAAAAAATTATTTGGCATCAATGTTTCTTTTACGTAACATTTAATTAATAGTTCCGACGATTGCCACTAAATAATTTTTGGCGCGGGTGTCTTAGCAAAAATTTGATCCTATAAAAAGTAGCTATTGTTGTTAATTATTAACACATGATCTCTCACCACTATTCGTTCAACAATTAAGGCTTGCATTAAGACGGTATGTGGAGCAGTAATTAATAATAAATAGTATACGGTAAATAATCGTATACAAAAAACATTATAACAGGTAACAAAGTTTGATGTACGACTCGAAGCTATAACCTTTTTTTTCAACAAAGTAAAAATAGCTTAGTTTATTTATGTCCTACCTTTTTAGCTATAAAAGCTTATATAGATATTGTTTTGTTAATTATTAACACTTGATTTCTCGTAACTATTTGTTTAACAATTAAACCTAACATTCAGGCGGCGCGTGCGGCCTTAATTGTTCCCTAACTTCATACGTTAAGTTAATCATTCAGTTTAATTACGCTCCGCTGAACGATCTTACGTCTTGTTTGATTAAATTAATTATTATGAAAATGTTTAATTTGCATTACAGTATGCCTAATATCATTTGACGTTTAGTAATATATCCATATTAGTTTCATAGGTTTAGCCCGCGACGCCTTATTCATATTGAGCTTAAAGTTTTTAAATAAAAAGCTTATCATTTGTGATATTAGATATGTAATTTTTTGGTTCATGACATGATGGCAAGAGTGATGATAGCAGATTAGCGTGAAAGAAACTATGTGAGGTGAATTTGAAATATAATAATATGTGATATTACTCTGTAAACTATTCTGTCACAAATTGAGATATAATGTATGATTTAATGAAGGAATATGTTAAAAGGTTTTCCATAAGCTGTCATGTTAAGCGAAACGCCATTTGCAAATCATAAAAATTTGTTAAACACTACGTCGTAGCTTCGTAACTCCGGCTCTACGCTGCTACGTTTTGTTGCTACGAAACTGATTGATAGAGCCACATAGTGTTATGTGGCTCTGTGGTTTTTATTACTTATGTATTTTTGAACATTTATTTTTCAAATATACATTTTTGGATTTTGTTATTCTTGCAACTAAAGAAACTTAAATTGTAAATAGTCAAATCCCTCTTTTTTAGTTTTTGACGACATAAATACATTTTAAGGTATAGTCAGATTTAGTATAATTATATTCCAAAGTTATAGTGACCGCTCTTTTTACCCCCTGTATTGTGTATAAAATTATAAAAATATAGTGTAGCATGATCAAGGGGCTTACTCCCGACACAATCGAGAACCGAATCCATTCGATATCAGTGGTTTTCCGTACTTTATTTGGTGAATTACTTTGAAACTAATCAGGATAAAGAAAATTGTTAGATCGTAACTTTTTGTACTCCCGACCATTTCCGGCTGAGAATCAAAATAAACAAATGTCAATTTATTAGGAAGAACGCGGCATGATCGTATCTGAATCAATATCAAATCAGTTTGGAGAGTAAGGCCCCTGGTTGTATTTCGAGTTCCGAGATCGTTCTTGCAACTCGAAGTACAACCAGACAACAGAAATGTTATATTTTTATTTACACAAAAATTAATAGTTAATTTTATAATAGTAATGTCTAATAATAATAAATGTCTTTGAGAGCTTTCAGCCCACGTTGATCTGGTCCCCGTGATCACGAGATCACGGGATTGTTTAGGAGAATAAAATTTATACCACAAAAAGGCGTAATTCCTGCTCGAAACAATTGTGTTTGTACACATTGTGTATCTCAAAATTATTGTGTATGCGTATATACCCATAATATATACCCAACTACTCGTAATATAACATAATGTAAAAAAAAACATGAGCAGTAGACACGCCTTTATATACTCCGTTTTTGCTTGCGAGTGTACGCATAAGCAGTGCGGGAAGGAGAGAGGTGCATCAAAAGCATGCATATGCGTACACTCACTCATTTTATTGCAGGTTGTGGTATCATTTTTCGCGGGTTATTGCTAGATATAATACATTTAAATTTTATACTTCATTTGTTTAGGTCGCCCCGAGCCCGTGGTCACTTGGCTGGTGAACAACGCGGCGGCGCCGCAGTACATCGGCGTGAAGACGGACACCCACGTGGTGGTGAACCGCCTGGAGATCCCCGCGCTGCGGCGGGAGGACCTCAACACCACGCACCGCTGCCGCGCCACCAACACGCACCTGGTGCCACCACACGAGAAGACCGTGCGCCTGGAAATGAACCGTGAGTACATATGTAATGTACAGGTGTTGTATGCCCCATTTCCGCGCGTAGTAGTTTATACACGCTCGAGCGGGATGGAAGACGGACACCCTCGTGATAGTGAATTGCCTGGAGAGCCTCGTGCTACGGGCAGGGCTTCAACACCACGCTCCTCTGGCGCGCCACCAACACGCACCTGGTGCCACCACACGAAAAGACCGTGCGCCTGGAAATGAACCGTGAGTACATAATGTATAGGTGTTGTCAGTCTGTCCCATTTGCGCGTGTAGTAGTTTATACGCGCTCGAGCGGGTTGAAAGACGGACACCCTCGTGATAATGGATCGCCTGGAGAGCCTCGTGCTGCAGGGGGCGCGCCTTTAACACGCGCCTGTTGTCTGGGGATGAACTGTGAGTACATTATTTGGGCTTATTCAGTCTCTGGGACCCAAAGCCACAAATATCGGTTCGATTGACAGTCTGTCCCGCTCGCATGAGTTAATTTACGCGCGATTTTTATTAGAGTCCATTAGGAGGATAAAGTTCCACAGCTGTCCGAATTTTCAGTTATTTTACTTATTTAATTGATAAAACAAGTAAATAAGATTCATTGAACTTTGATTAAAAAAAAAACAGTGATCAAAAGTATTTTTTCGGTTTTAGTAAATTCTAAGAACAAAAGTTTTTATTTTAGTTGTATAAAACAACTTGAGCGTACCAAAAAGTAATTTTCTTAAAGGGACGGTTAAAAATAAATGATGAATTCGATAAGACAAACGAGGTCGGGGTAGTCTTTGCCTAATAAATTAAAAACAATAATTGTACAAACAAGAATGATGCTTTATGAAAAATAAATGGATCCCATATAAGAGGCTTACAAAGGAAAATAATATTAGGTTCTCGATTAAAATATTTTAAGGATTGCAAAAGTTGATAAAAATATTTTGCTCGGTTGCAAAATAAATGTTTATGCTTCTAAATGTTGTATTTATTTGTTTAAAGTTTATTTGACATTATACCAACTAAGATCATGTTATATATCTTTATAAAAACCCTAATTTACATTAGGTAAATAACATACACGCTTTTATTAATCGTTAACCAATATCGATCTTTTGTAAACAATACCTGTCACTTGGACGCTAGTTACAAACAATAATGTGTTTAATTTTAAAACTCGTATCTTACCTAAGTTTAAAGTTTAAAATAATAAAGTTGAACACCCTGTATAAACCGCAGCTGAACGTTCCGGAACCCTTTGTCAGGCTAACAAAAGGCTCCCTCTGTATAGTGTTTCGACGCGCCCGACGTCCGTGAATTTGTTAAAATAACTTTTATTCTAAACACTAAACGCGGATAGGAAAATCCAGAATGAGATAAAATAAACTGTTTTATATTTATCCTCATTTTCGACCTATTTGAACGTTGAAGCAGTTTTCTAAGTATATCCCAAACCAAAGTTTGTTTATTTAAAAAAAAATATTACAGAAAAGCTTAGTTATTAGTTAGTTATGATAAGATTTGTTTCAGTTTATTTATTTATTGTATATAGATTTTTTTGGATATAATACATTGTACCCTGAAGTTTCCATTTTAAATAATTATTATTGTTCCTTAGTGAATGCGTTCGTTATAATATGGGAAATGTACTGTGTGACATAATATCAGTTTTTAAGTACTTAAGGCCTTTGCGTAGATACATAAGTTAATCTTTTTTTCAGTCTTATCTGACGATATATTGAAGACAGATAATTGAAGAAAATTATATACCTATAGCAGATACAGTTTTTCATACTTATAAATAATGGAAGTTAAGAATCTGTTTTATTTCAGTGGCTCCACTATCGGTATCACTACTGAGTAGACCTCAGCAGCTGGTGGCGGCGACCACCACGTCCCTCCGCTGCGTGTCGGAGGGGAGCAGACCTCCGGCACAGATCGTATGGTATAAGGACAACAGAAGTTTTGGGAAGGACAAAGTATGTGTAAAATGTTATTATTAACCTAATATCAAATCAGACAATGAGAGTAATGAATTTAACAGTCTATGTATGTATGTTTGTTGCACAATATCAATGACTGGTCCTATTTTAATAAATATTTAATGAAATATTATGAGAAAGAAAAGCTATTGCACCTAATGCAAATTACAACATAAATTTTAATAAAAAATTTAACATAATTACCAAGTAAATACTTTTTTCTGAGGTAAATAACATTACATAACATACAATTCTTAAAAACATCCCCATACTGTTCAAATATGGAATATTTATATAGATGAGTATATGTTACTTTTTCACGCAAAATACCTTAAGCGGATTTTTAAGTATCGTTGTACTAGCGGGCGGAGCCGTGAGCAAAATGCTAGGAAATACACCCAAAGTATAATATATTTTTTTATTTAAATATACACCTAATCTCTCGTAGCAGAACAGCATACAACCTGCAATGCGGCATTTCATTTCACTTTTTAGGTGAGCGATCATTCGAACGAGACGTGGTCGATGAGCACGCTGACATTCACGCCGGCGCCGGAGGACAACGGGGCGGTGGTGAAGTGCGTCGCCGTGAACGCGGCGCTGCCGGCCAAGACCATCGAGGACCAGATTCAGTTGAACGTAGTGTGTTAGTATGACCTTATTTACGAGTATTAATGTAATTTGAACAAGACGTGATCACACGCTCACGTTTATGCCGTCACTGGAAGACAACGCGGCGGTGATAAAGTGCGTCGCCGTGAACGCGGCGCTGCCGGCCAAGACCATCGAGGACCAGATTCAGTTGAACGTAGTGTGTTAGTATGCCCGTATTTATGAGTATTAATGTCATTTGAACATGACGTGATCAAACGCTCACGTTCATGCCGTCACTGGAGGACAACAGGGCGATGGTGAAGTGCGTCGCTGTGAACGCGGCGCTGCCGGCCAGGACCATCGACGAACAACGACGATTCAATTCAATATCAAAATCCTATCACGTCGGGGTCACCACTGTTAAGGTTAGTATTGGTAGTATGTACTGGGAGTTCAACAGGGAACACAAGTGTCGGATGCATTAGACCAACTGCTTATTAAAATATATTTAACATAATATCCTGGTCACATACATATCTCACACACACAACTAATCCTCGCACGCGTCAGCATTCACACACCTGCATACAGACCCAACAGATAGATAATTCGAATGAGACTAGGTCAGTGATCACGATGACGAATACGCCGACACTGGAGGACAACGGAACGGTGGTACACTTTACTTCGATGAACTAATGTAATCAACGTACTGTATTATTCATGATCTCTTATAGATATTTCCATTTACTATCTTAGCCCAGTGGGACGGATAACTAAAACAACTGTTCAATAATCACAAGAGATCTCTCGTATAGGTGTAGGACCAACTCTTAACATGCCTATCCGACGCATGGATCATGTTTCTTGTCAGACAAAAAACAAGTATTTCTTAATATTTGTTATTCCAACGCGGTCGGAATCAAACCCACGACCCACCGAGTCGAGAGCAAAACTCTAAATAACTAGACCACAGAGGTATAGATGTAGGAGGTATCTTATATTTTAAACTTGTGACAAAATGTTACAGGACTTGTTAAGTAAGTTATTAGTTTTTACTTTACAAGTTGACAAGCTTTAGCAAAAAGTGTTCTGTTAGTCGCAGAGCAGCGCTCTTGTTTGAAGATTGTGTTTTATTAAATTAAAATTAATTAAAACACTGCACCTAAAAGTAAATCAACTTCCCGTGTATATCAATCAATAAAAATCAATAAACCAAATTATCACAAAGCAAATAATATTTTTCCTCCGAGTCAAAGCCTATTTAAACGCCCCAGCTCATTGGCTAAACATGTATTTTCCGTTTAATTATTTATTATCCGTATACGTGAGATATTGCAACTTTCCCCATACCCCATTCCCCATAATGTCTCGGCCGCAATATTCTGGGAAACATTCGCTTGTTACCTCTACACGTTCCCTGCAAATGGACGTCCTAATCAACTATCGCCAGAGAAATATTTTTTGTCAATCAACTTAGTTTATGTAAGGAATATCTTCTTTTATTATCATTGTTGTTGTATATAAATATTAAGAAAACGTAGGTTTTTTCCTATAAATTAATATTACTAGCTATTTTGGAACTTCTTACGTGCTAATGTAATGCCCCAAAAATTGACAGCAGCACCACCAAGAGTCCAATTCAAACACTAAAACCTTTTTCGAGAACCACTCTATCCATAGGTGAAAACACGATCAGTGCAATACCCTTAAGGTTTTCGCGAACAGGCAGACGCAATCGAGGACTTTTATAATCTGTGAGTATATTTCCTATTTACAAAACGACAATTTCATATGTAAGGACCTAATATTAGTATAGATAAGTAACAGCTTACGTATTCCACAGACAACCCGCTGGTAACGCTGACTCTCGGCAGCACGCTCAACCCCCACGACATCAAGGAGGGAGATGACGTGTACTTCGAGTGCTCGGTGCGCGCCAACCCGCGGGAACACCGCATTTCCTGGTACCATAATGTAAGCTTTAATTTTAATACACATGCATTAAATGAAGACGCATATTCACAAGTATGTATGGTTCATTATTACAACGTTTTCGAAATATTGTGATGTATTCTTTATTATATTATGCTAGCTGCTGAGTAATTTAAGTCTTCACGGACTATGTAAAACCATAATAATAATATAATGGACGCTTCACACCACGTCAATCTGGCCCTGTATTAAGTAGCCGAAGAACTTGTGTTACAGATACCAGACAACGGAAATATATTTAATACTTTTTATACTACACACATTTTTCAAGATTTTTATTTTTTGATTTTTTTGATTTCATTGAAAACTTTTTTGTTCCCTCGGCGAGATTCGAACCCGCGACCTCTCGCTCGAGCACTAACGCGCTCAACCACTGCGCTACGGAGGTCGTCAAAACCATGTTGCCGATGGCCCTCAGTAGTGTTTGTTTTACTATGGAAATTACTATCTATACTAATATTATAAAGCGGAAGAGTGTTTGTTTGTTTGTTTCTTTAAACGCACTAATCTCAGGAACTACTGCTCCGATTTGAAAAAAAACTTTTTTGTTGGATAGTTCATTTATAGAGGAAGGCTTTAGGCTATATAACATTACGCTGTGACTAATAGGAGCAAAGCGTCAGTGAGAAATCTTGCGAAAACGGGGAAAATTATTCACATTTGTGGTCGCGAACGGAGTCGCGGACACAGCTATATATATAATATGTATGAAAAACCAGCCACGTGAGAGTCAGACTCACAGATAGAGGATTCTGTACAAAACGAGAAAAATATCACGTTTAATGTTGTATGGGGCTACAAAGGTGGTTTTTTTATTATGTTTTTCTGTATATCTTGTTATAGGGGAAATAGTAATTACAATCTGTGAAAATTTCAACTATCTGACTGTAACGATACACCAAATACAAAATCAAAAATCAAAATCAAAACATTTTATTCAGAATAAATTTTTACAAAATGTTTTCTGAACGTCGTGACTATTTGATGCCTACCACCGGTTCGGGAACTAGCCCAACGAGAAGAAACGGCGTAAGAAACGCGCATGGGGCCATCTTTTACCAAAAATATGGAAAATTGCTCTTTTTTAAGATTTACAAATGTCAGAATTAAAACTAAATAACAAAAGTACAGTAATTTTATAGTATATAAATATAGCCATGCAGAGGGCTACTTTATTCCCAAGGTGTGCTGTCATTCATAAAAATATAGCCAGACAGAAAAATATAGTCTTAGTAAACATAGGGTCCCGTTTTTTAGCCTTTGTGTTAACCATAATAAAGACGATTGTCTAAATACATTGACTTGTATGACAATATTAATGCGTTGTAATCTATACATATAATAAATCTGTAGAGGGGTCATGTCTGTACATTAAGAATATTTAAGTGAAAATTAAAAAAATGGGGTCTATATAAGACACAGAACCTAAAAATAACATTTTTGAAAAAAATGTCTGTCTGTCTGTCTGTCTGTCTGTCTGTCTGTCTGTCTGTCTGTCTGTCTGTCCATATGGGAATGTTTGTCGTCGCATCACGCTAAAACCACTATATGGAATGGAATGAAATTTGGCAGGCAGGTAACTTACGACCCGAAGAGCATTATTGGAAATTATTATCCCGAAAAACGAAAGGGTTCCCGTGGGATCTTCAAAAAATTGTAGCTAACTATTTGACGGTATTTTAGCTAAACTACTCAACGTATTTAAATGAAATTTGACAGGCAGGTAGCTTATGATCTGAAGAGCATTATTGGAAATTGTTATCCCGAAAAACGAAAGGGTTCCCGTGGGATCTTCAAAAAATTGTAGCTACCTATTTGACGGTATTTCAGCCAAACTACTCAACGTATTTAAATGCAATTTGGCAGGCAGGTAGCTTATGACCTGAAGAGCATTATTGGAAATTATTATCCGGAAAAACGAAAGAGTTCCCGTGGGATCTTCAAAAAATTGTAGCTACCTATTTGTAGGTATTTCAGCCAAACTACTCAACATATTTTAATGAAATTTGGCAGGCAGGTAGCTTATGACCTGAAGAACATTATCGGAAATTATTACCCCGAAAAACGAAAGGGTTCCCGTGGGATCTTCAAAAAGTTGTAGCTACCTATTTGACGGTATTTCAGCCAAACTACTTAACGTATTTAAATGAAATTTGGCAGGCAGGTAGCTTATGATCTGAAGAGCATTACTGGAAATTATTATCCCGAAAAACGAAAGGGTTCCCGTGGGATCTTCAAAAAATTGTAGCTACCTGTTTGACGGTATTTTAGCCAAACTACTCAACGTACTTAAATGAAACTTGGCACAAAGGTAGATAGTAACATGAAATGATCAACATAATATTTTTAACCGACTTCCAAAATAGGAGGTGGTTTCTCAATTCGTAAATATATGTTTTTTTATGTTTGTTCGTGGATATCTTCGTCGTTTATGAACCGATTTTAAATATTAATGTAATATCACTACTACTTAATCTTTGAAAATATACGTTTGGAAATTTCGACATCGTTTATACTGCAAGCATATGGTAATTAATAAATAAAAAACCGGACAATTGCGAGTTGGAATTGCGCACCGAGAGTAGACCGCCGACGCCGAAAAATTTGGCGGTCGGTGCAAGCAGCGCAGCGTCGGATTGAAAGTCGGCGTCGGGCGTCGGCGTCGGCGTTACAACGTTAGGCGTCGCGCCGTAGGGCGTCGGGCGTCGCGGCGTCGGGCGTCGGGCATCGGGCGTCGCGACGTTGGGCGTCGCGGCGTCCGTCAGCGTCGCGACGTCGGGCGTCGGCGTCGCGGCGTTGGGCGTCGCGTCGCGACGTTGGGTTTTGCGGCGTCAGGCGTCGGCGTCGTGACGTTGGGCGTCGCGGCGTCGGGTGTCGTGGCGTCGGGCGTTGCGCCGTCGGGAGTCACGCTTCGGGCGTCGTCGTCGCGACGCCCAACATCGCGACGCCGCGGCGTCGGGCGTCGGCGTTGCGACGGCGGGCGTCGCGGCGGTGGGCGTAATCGTCGCGGCGTCAGGCGTCGCGGCGTCGGGCGTCACGACGTTGGGCGTCGCGGCGTGGGGCGTCGGCGTCGCGGCGTCGGGCAATGGGCGTCGGCGTCGCGACGTTGGGTGTCGCGGCGTCAGACGTTGGGTGTCGCGGCGTCAGGCGTTGGCGTCGCGACGTTGGACGTCGCTGCGTCGGGCATAGCGCCGTCGGGCGTCGCAGCGTCGGGCGTCGCGGCGTCGGGCGTCGCGGCAGCGGGCACCGCAACGTCGGGCGTCGCGGCGGCGGGCGTCGCGGCGTCGGGCGTCGCGGCGTCGGGCGTCGCGGCGTCGGGCGTCGCGGCGTCGGGCGTCGCGGCGTCGGGCGTCGCGGCGTCGGGCGTCTGCGTCGCGACGTTAGGCGTCGCGGCGTCGGCGTCGCGACGTTGGGCGTCGGCTCCACGACGTTGGGTGTTGTGGCGTCGGGCGTCGCGGCGTTGTTCGTCGCGGCGTTGGGCGTCATATACGGAACATGAGCGCGTTTAAACAAACAATCAATTTACATTTGGGGACTTTCGTTGCATGCGCTGCATAAACGGTTTAAGTCAAACAAACACCACGCGAACGAAGTCGCGGGTGGTCGCGGGCACAGCTAGTTGTGAATAAATGTGGGAATTCTGCATATCAATGGTTATTATATTACGTCAAATAATATTTAGGTACTACAATTAACTGTTGTGTACAAATGGAAATACCATTAGGGTGTCAAGTTCCTCGAGTTTGTATGAAGTCACACAAACGTTTTATGCTAAGTTTGACTATCGATATCTGGAAGCGACGGCTGATCTTTTATTTCGTTAACTTTCATATAAAACTTTTATTGTTGAGTGTGTTCAGTTTTTGGTGTCTTATTTGTTGTGTCGCTGACGTAGGAGACTGAATTGTTGTGACGCAATTATTTGTAGTTAACAAGCCTCAGCGTTTTTAGTTTATTAATAGTAGTTGTCTTATGTATTCTACCAGTGTTATAAAATGGCAAAGGTAAAATTTATGTAGCGTAATCGTTGAGCTCGTTGATGGTCAAGTTGGAGGTCGCAGGTTCGAATCCCGCCGAAAGATTTTTTCTAGGTTCCTAGGTCATAAATGTATAATATATTTGTGTATAAAGTTATAAAATCTTCAAAATGTGTAATATATATATTATATAGGTAAAGTATAAAATATATTTCTGTTGTCTAGAACCTGTAACACAAGTTCTTGGGTTACTTATTACTTATAACGGGGACAGATTAACGTAGTGTGGAGCACCCTGGCGCGCTAAATTTGCTTTGAAACTCCAATGTTAGACATATATTTCTTAACACAACGTTATCGTAGGACAGACCGGTGACGCAGAACATGACGTCAGGGATCATCGTAAGCACGCGATCGCTGGTGCTGCAGAAGGTGACGAGGCGCGAAGCCGGCCAGTACTCATGCAGGGCGGCGAACGCGCGAGGCGAGGCCGCAAGCGCAAACGTCGCGCTGCGCATCCAATGTGAGTAAAAATTACTCCATCACTAATTACCAGATGTATAGTTGGAAAAGTAGAACCTCGTGCTATGGTGAAGAATGTGCTAGGAGATGCACCATTAAGTTCATCCATATCCTATATGAAAGAGAACTGCCCCATCACTTTATTATTGACCAGCTTTATCTGCGAAAAAGTAGCTTGTGCAAGGCAGTCAACTCGCGAGGCGATGTGGTAAGCGAAGGCGTCGTGCTGCGCGTCCAATATGAGTGAGAACTACTCCATCACTTTTCAACAGATTTAGGTATCTTCCAAAAATAGTGCTACGTGGAGTATCAGATAGAGCGTAACAATGTACATTCAATGTGAGTGAGAATTACCCCATAGGCGAGAGAAAGCGTGACACTTCGGACCTCGCTTTGTCTACAAGTTCTACAATAGGATATTATAATTATTTAAACTATAATGCACTCAGTACATATTGAATCAAGCTACATATAGATGACTGTAATGAGTCCGCAGTTACGCGGAAATCTGTCAAAATTTCCTTTCTCGTGGATAATACAATTCTGTTCGGACAGATGTGTCGTGTAGGTAAGTGTACTGTGAATTTAAAACGGGAATGGTGTATTTTCCGTTGATTAATAGGTCGTGGTCTGTTTCACCTGTCGAATTCCCTCGTCGATAAAAAAGTTCATCCCCTTAGGCGGTGTCGAAAAATATTTTAATTTTTCAACGTTATTCGACCGATGCGATTTTGCAAATTTTCATGCATATGCATAAATCTTTACCGTACACCTCATGAAACTCATATTGGCGAGAATGCAAATGCTTCATTATATCTGTTGTAGAAGCAATATTAGTTTATCATTTAAATGACGAAACAATTAGGTATGTTGATGATATCCTAATTATGCAATTATCGTAATAATATTATTCTCGTCCACTGTAACGATTGCATGCCATAGTCGGTCCACGTCGGAATACGTTATTAGGAATACAGGGAAGTTGTCAATAAGTCCGCCGAGCTGCACAGAAATACATAGAGATACACAAAAATACACAGAACGCCACTCCGTCCGTATCAAAATCCCATTCATCAAATAGCAATTTTCCAAGTTATCTGTGTAGCACGTACCGCGGTAATAATGTTTCACAATTCGGACGTCTCTAGTGGCTACAATTTATAATCTGCTGATCAATATTTATAGTTTTTCTATATTTGTAAATGTGCATTCTGAACTCATCGATTAAAGTTCTAATATTAGTCAACCCAAAGCTTAAGTTCCTTTAAATCTAAGCTTGTATTTCTTAAACCTGTTTTCAAGAGCAACCGATTGAATCTGGGACATCTCTCTAGTCAGCCTAGTCTAGAGGAATGACAAGTTAATACGTCTGGGGCAAACCATGTTCGGGTTTTCTTACGATGTTTTGTTTTGCTGTTAAAGCGTCCGTATGTACTTGTAATCTGAATAGTCTAATTGTTCAGGTCACAAGCTGGAAATTGAACCCCGTCAATTACGGTTCCGCAACCACTAACCCACAAGACCACGGACGACTGTAACCTATATATCCTAAATAACATTGTGGCTGTATTCAACTGAAATAGATCCGTATCCGCAACAAAAGAGCTTCATCTACATAGTGTAAACTACAAGAATGTTCGTAATTTCACTGTCTGTCATTAATCCCATCCATAAAACATGGCGTCCTGCATAATCACCGGTGATTTGCATATCCTCACCGTACATCTATTGTAACAATAAAATGTCATAGCGAGTGTGAGTTACGAAGCTATAAATACCGATGTGTATTCAAATGATTGCGGTAGGGATCGAAGCCGTTCCTTCCGTTGCCGACCGCATAGTAATTGGCCCCGAGGAAGGAGGCAGTAAATCATCCAAATTATTACCTAATATTACCACGATTCGCCATCGCAATCTGTTGTTTCGCTACTTTAATTCATAGTTTTAGTTTGCGGTTTAAATTGCTCCGGTTTAGTCCGAATGCGGATATTTGTTTGCATTAAGGCGTCGGTTGTTAAATCCTTTTCATTTTTAAATGTTGGCCACATTTTATCTACTAAAATAGTGCGACGGATTAAAAGGAATTACAAAGTAAATTTGTATTTGTAAAATAATGAAGTATACTTTAAAAATACATGAAAGAGTTTCCTAACTTTTCGTTATGATTTTTTAGGTTGCATTATCTAATAATTTAAATTAACGCTTACAAATATATTAAAGTGTTTGGATATAATTAGATTGATATAAGATCCTAGTCCAAAAGCGTTTTTAGAAAACATTTTTTCATCGTTTCACATACACCAATGAAAATAGTTATGTGAATATCGTATAATCATTAATTAACCTTATTACTCAGTCAATAAGTCTCATTTTTCGTAGACGCACCAGTATGCGGCCTAGTCTCCCCTCAGATAGTGGGTGCGGCGCTGGACGAGTCGCTGCACGTGCGGTGCTCCGTGCACGCCGACCCCGCTGACGTCACCTTCCTCTGGCAGTTCAACAACAGCGGCGAGAGCTTCAATGTATCTCCCGCGAGGTTTGGTAAGGCTTTACTTGACATAGAGATTGCAAGATCAAAGGCCGAATTCTGAAACTATAGTTACATTGAGTGGCACTCAAGTGACATTATTGGCAATCCACCGGCGAGTGACAGTGACAATCTATGAATAGGAGAGCTCTTAACTTTAATTAGCGTTTCAGAATTCAACCGATAATAGCACATTTCCAATTAAGTAGGACGACATATCAACATTTGATTTGATTTGAGAGGTTAGAAAATACGTAAATATTTCAGGTATTTACTTGCAAACGGGTTGCTCATTTATTTTCTTCATTCTCTCACAATTTCTCTGCCGTAAATAATTCGTTGCTAGCCATCCAATTCAAAAAAGGTCTTGGCCAGAGTAAATGAGATGTCTTTATTTACAAGGTACGCTAAACGGCAGTACCAGCGAGCTGCGCTACACGCCCGCGAGCGAGAGGGACTACGGCGCGCTCACTTGCCGCGGCACAAACAACGTGGGCCAACAACTGCAGCCCTGTGTCTTCCAAATTGTGCCCGCAGGTGAGGGTTAATTGAAAAAAGGTCAGATACTTCTCGAGACTCGAAAAATGAGAAAAACTGGGGACCGCTATACTGACCGAAATTCGAAGCGAATAGTTTCAAACCTAAGATCTGAAATACAATTTATTTTTTCAAAAAAAAAAAAAGGTGATTTCAGAACAGACACAAACAGACACGTCAAATTTATGTATGGAGGATTAAAAATCATACTTCAACAGGTACGTTAGAGATGTCACATATTTTATTAGTATAGAGGTAAGTGTTTTCATAATTTACTCGTGATAAAAAATACTCTGAACAAGATTTGAAAAAATACGCAGGACGCCTGAATTAAAAGTTTTGTCATAATATCTATTTAGGATTATATTAGATAAGTCAGTACTTATTATCCATTATTATTTACATTGATAAACACTTAGCTTAAAACTTCTGACTTTAAGAGTTATTAATTGTAAAGAGATAATTTTCTTAAGTATAGTTTATGGAATAACTTTTAGTATCGAGTTTTCGCTACGTTGAAAGCAATCCCAAATAGTACGAAATGCCATTATTATTCGTGATGCAATAATGTATATTGTTTGTGTGAAAGTTTTTATTTGATGTTGAAATATATTAATTATTTTTTAAATGTTATAAAATGTATTTAATAATGCAGTATGATCCTTTAATGTTCTAGTGAAAGTGTTGATAATTATGCTTGCAATAAGTGAATATGTAAAAATTTGTTGAGGTTAAATTTAAAAGTAACGTACTATAGTTATATCTATGTGTTATTTAGCGCCTCCGTGGTCTAGTAATTCTGAGCTTCGCTCTCGACCCGGAGGTCGTGCGTTCGATTCCCGCGTTGCAACAACAAAAAAAAGGTTGTTTTCAAGTTTGGTTAGGAAAATACAGGCTGATCACCTGATTGTCTGACAAGAAAGATGATCCATGCGTCGGATGGGCATGTAACAAGTCGGTCCTGCGCCTGTTATCTCGCCAGTCGTGTCGGTTTACCGTCCCACTGGGTTATGTGAGTAAAAGGAAGAGAGAGTGTCTTTGTGTATTGCGCACACACTTGGGCAATATAAAATAACTTCTGCGTAGCTGGCCTGGTTTCAATGAAATCGGCCACCGACACGGAAATCGGTGAGGGGAGCTATTATATTATTATGTGTTATAAGCACCTTAAAACTCGTGCGACTTCAATGAATATTTCCTCACAGCACGACCGTCCCCACCGAGGAACTGCTCGGTGTCATCGAGCAACGACTCCAACTGGATCGAAGACAGTCATGACGAGAGCGAGCTGGTGGTACGCTGCGTGGTGGGCTACGACGGCGGCTTGCCGCAGTGGGTGGTGCTGGAGGCCGTGGACACACTCACCGAGCTGGTGAGGTTTAATGTCACGGCCAACGAGACTAGTGAGTATGATACCACTAACTTTTGTCAGCAACTACTTTTGTACAGCAACCGGGCTTATAGATGTCGCAGTCATCTGATTGAATCCGCTCTTTAATTGAATTACTAGCGCGTTCATTTCTATTTTTAACCAACAAATTCAATGAATCCGAGACTAGGACAACCATTTAATATTTTATTTTTAAACTTTAAAATTTTCGAATGTGTACTATTATAAAGTACATTAAAGTAAATTAATCACAAATATATCAACACATTGCTATCTGTACGAGCTGTTTGACGCCATTATATAACCGCGCTCGTCATTTAATTAAATAAACAGAGTCAATCGGATGACTGCGACATATATAATCAAACGAGAACACGGCTTGTTGGATAAAAAGTAATCCAGGATGTCAGTATAGTAGACCTTGTCACTTAACCAAATTTTATCAACATTGTATTGGATTATATTTATAAAAGCACTAGCTATCACGTATAAATAAAGCCTGCAAAATTTTAACAGTTCATATTATTATAACGATGTAAAAACTCATCAGTGAATTGTTAATGATGTATTTAATTTTCACCGTGACTTCACAGTCAGATGCCGACATACTTAACAATTATGAATAATTACAGTAATATCATATAGTAAATTGAAATTTTGTTGATTTAAATCTGTGAAACAATATTAATCTGTAAGTTTGAAAAACTATAGTTGCTATAGTATAAAGTCAATATTATTGTGTTATTTTTTGTATTTAAATTAATAATTAGCAAATTTGTTTAAGCCTCCATGTAAACAACTTTTGATTCTTTTTTGATTTTTTTTTTTTCAATTGAAGACATCAATGAATGGATATAAAATTTAGTTCAAACTATCACTTAAACATTTTATAATACGTCGTAAAGTATTAAGTTCGTTAATCTAAAAATCCGTCTCTAGAATCAATGTACTTATTACGTTACTACATAGCCTAAAATGTTTAAGTGACTGTTTAAACTCAATTTTCTGGGTAATTTTTTTTGCAACATATCAACTTCATCAATTCATGTTTTCAATTATTAAATAATAATTTAAATTAATCGTATCGCGTAGAGCTTCTACGCGATAAGTATCTACGTCGTAATGCTTCTGCGCCATAGAGCTACGAACTATTTAGTCTAATTAGTTAACTTTGTTCGAGCAAATAGTCTAAAATTACAGTATAACTTAGAGTTTTTTTTATACATATGTTTTATGTTAAATAGATGGCATTGCCCTGTTCCTGGTCCCAGCTGACATAATTTGGTCCACTGGCAATGTTCTGCAGCTAACCGTGTTCTCGAAAAACGAAAAGGGTGTATCCGATCGAATCACCATTCAAGCGCTCTCGTATCAAGATCCCGAGAGAAGAACAGGTAAAAATGTCTATTTTTATTTAAATGTTTACTTGAATAGCACACATATTTATAGCCATTGCAAACTATTTTACCTTTAAGCATTTCGAACGTTCCAAGGGGGATTTAGTCACTGAACAAACTATAACTAAAAGTCAATTTTATGATTAACATATTTAATACTCATAAAATTTAATAGAAGACTCAAAAATAAGATTATATTATTATGTTCACACAAATCTCATATATACGAGTAGTTCGGAAATAACTTGTAAATCATAGTAAATAACTGTAAAAAAATATGAGTTTTTAACAATAACAATCATATTTATATCGCCTACCATTGAGGAAGATGAGACCCGTGCAGTTCAACCGCACACAACCTTTGTGAAGCGTCGTGATAACATTTAAACTAAACCACGCGATTTACGCAGTGTCTGAATAATGCATTATAAAGTGTCTGAACAAAGCCTTAAAAGTGGCAAATTTGTCAGATCTACTCACTATAAAACTTTGCTGGTAGACAAAGTCACTCCTATAAACATAAAGTGTCATTCAAAAAAATATGTATACTTACCTACCTACTGTATTATCTCACGAATCCGTGTTAACACAAACCCAGCTTGGGGTTTTTTTAACATTGAAAATTATTGTACTTTTACGACATACAAAAAGTTTTGTATGTAAATAAATAAAATAAAAAATTATACGTTTTATTAAAAAAAAGTAAAAAATACTTACATTACAAGTTTTGAAATTTTAACGCAAAAAATGCGTTCTTTTTTAGTTTTGAAACTAATGTTAGTAAGTAGAGTAGAGTAAACTAATCATCGACTTTAAACTAGTCAAAATAAATTACAGATACAAAAAACCTAATAAGTGATGTTTCAGGGAAGATTAATTTCGTAAAGTAATTAATATCGTAAAAGAGAAAGTAATAATTAAAACATAATAAGCTTTTCAATGGCGATAAATTGTTTACTTCATATATTTAACGTACATTTTGTTAGAATATAAATTAGGTCATGTTTTACCTTATATCATAAAGTATAAAATGAAGTTTTCAAAGAATGTGCTCGTTTAGTTCCTAGCCGTTTTAAATTAAGCTCAGAGCTTTATAAAATAACCTCTCGCTCCTAATCTTGTTCCAAATTTAGTTAAACTTAACTTTACTGAGTTTAAAAGCATTAAAAATGTTAAAAGCATTAAAACTTTAACAACTATTTTAATACTTGTTAAAGTTTTTAAAACTACTTTAATCAATATGTTTTAAAATTTAACATGGAAAAACACTACCGACATTTTTTTTATCTGTAAAAAAACAATTTAAATATACAATTTAAGTATATTATATCTAGCAATATCCCGCGAAACATATATATATATATATAGATATAATATATTTAAATTGTATGCTATGGATTTCCGCAAAGTAACGCCTGATTCCATTAACTGTAAAAAAAATTAAGTTAATATTATTTCCTAAAAATTTTAAGCAATGCATAAATGAGCTAGTAATAAACGAGTTAATAATCTATACCTAAGACCTCTCTCGATCGCATCAGCTTTGAAACAAAGTAAGAAACTAGATCAAAATCGGTTCATCCGTTTGGAAGCTACGATGTCATGAAGTCATATAATACAGGCAGATGCGATACTTCTAAAATCACATTATATTTTTGTTGGGGTCAAAAATATCTGCATCAGAACACAATCAAGGAAAAATAAAAAACAAAATATTTTGTATTATTTTCTTATCCCCTGTCCCGCTAGAGTGAAGTATGGCACTTTGCCTTCTGGAGTAAGGCACCCTTCAAATTATTAAATAATTATTTAAATTAAACGGTCAGAACCCTTACATAAAACACTTCACATTACAGCCTTTAAGCTTGAACGTGGCTTCCTTTTATTGTCGTGTAGACTGTTTGAGAGACGCTTATTTTGGTTATCACACTAAATATCATACATGCTTTTACATCACGTTAACCTGGTTGCGTGCTTATAGTTTTCAAAGAAGAAGTGATATGATATAAGTATATACGAGTAGTAATTTTACATTGTCAACTATAGACGGTGATTCATGATCATATCATATATTAAGCCGAATATAGTGTAAAGATGTCAAGTAGAGCATTTTTGTTTTGGCACCTCACATACCTAAATTACTTACCATAACTTGAAAAAAAACAGAAAAGTCTTAAATGACCACAAGGAGTGAATCTTACTATGCTGGAGCTCGCAGGTTGCTAGTCTATACACACGCACGCACTGGTCGTTCTAAGACCTGGGGCCTTACTATCCAAACTGATTCGATTTTGATTCAGATACGATCATGCCGCTTACTTCCTAATAAATTGACATTTGTTTATTTTGATTCTCAGTCGATTGATATGGTCGGGAGTACAAAAAGTTACATTCTAACAATTTTCTTTATCCTGATTAGTTTCAAAGTAATTCACCAAATAAAGTACGAAAAACCACTGATATCGAACGGATTCGGTTCTCGATTGTGTCGGGAGTAAGCCCGCTGACCAGGATTGAAACTCATCTGTTTTGTGTCTTTTATGAAGATCTTAAATCGTGATTTGTCACGTTATGGTAAGTAATTTATATGAGGTGCCAAAACAAAAAATGCTCTATGCGTCCTCCTCTTCACACTACACTATATACGGTTTAATATATGAACCATGAATCTACCTGTATTTAAGTTTTTTGTTATACTACCCTACACATATTTACAATGATAACATATCTATGACCAAATAACCCGTCATACAACTTTTTCGTTCCTTAGGCTGGATTTGAAGCCATGGCCTTTGGCTTTAGCGTTGACGCGATTTACCACTGACCCAAATAAGCTAGATTGTTGCTGGGAAAATGTTCCTTGTTAAGTTTTTTTTATCAAGACATTTTTTTGAAGAACACTGCGTTTTTTAGATGGAGGTCACAGTTTGATGGCGGGCATGTCTCGTGGTGCGTTTTGGGCGATTCTCCTCACCGTCATCGTCGGTGCACTAGTCGTTATGGCAACTGGATTTCTAGTTCGCCGTAGGAGGTATATAAATGAAACCACGCCTATTTTACTAGCCTGAAACTACTGACACTTACTTCAAAAAAGAGCCAGTATCTTAATTCAACTGCATTTTTTATGTTCATTACCTCAAAATTGTTGTCTAGGTAAGCCGAATTCGATATTATTTTTTATTTAAAAAGTTCGGTATGGTTCCATTTTTTATTTGAAACTAGTTTTTTTGCCAAAATTTATTATTTATATCAAAACTAGTTGACCCGTGCCCACTTTGTTGAGCACAGAAACCTTTTAAACCTTCCCTGGGCTTTCACGAACATTTCAAGACCAAAAATAGCCGAATCGGGTCCGCCGTTCTCGAGTGTTAGCGAGACAAACGAACAGCAATTCATTTTTATATATAAGAGAAGAAGATAAATTAATAATAATAATATGTACTTAGGTCAGCACCAACATCTAAACACCAAACACCCGAGCTACAGCTGAACGCCGGTGACGGCCAGTACGTTGTGGCGTACACCCTGAAGCCGGCCAAGCACGCGCAGCCCGACATACTCAACCCACCGCCAGGTATGTATCATCATCATCACCAGCATATTTTTTTTATTTAAGGACCAATCAACTGCTCATACTTATGACGACCTCTGTATCGCAGTAGTTGAGCGCGTTGGTGCTCGAGCGAGATGTCGCGGGTTCGAATCCCGCCGGAGGAACAAAAAAGTTTTCTGTGTTCCTGGGTCATGGTTGTGTATTAAATGTATTAATATAATAAAAATGTTAAATATTATGTGTATAGTATAAAAATATTAAATATATTTCCGTTGTCCGTCCGTTGGTAAACCTGTTGGGTAACCTGTAACACAAGTTACCCAACAGGTTTTAACAGGGCTAGATTTACGTGGTGTAATGCGTCCATATATATTATTATTATAGTTTTAGAATACAAAATTTGTTAAATAAATACATTGTTTGTATAGCCAACATTAGTCTCAACTTGCAACAAAAACTGATATAAATCACAACACCGAGAGTCATGAAGATGTCCAAAAAGAAAGAGGAAGAACAATATTTAAACCTATAAAACAACACCAATATGCTATAAACAAATAACAGTACCATTCTGCTATATAAAACCATCATCAACAGCTGATAGTGTATTTTTTGTCATATTAATTAATATTAATTAATTTTACTAGCTGTCTTGACGCACTGACAAGAGACAACAGCACTAGCGTATCCAATACACTAAAACCTTTACCGAGAACTCCTCTATCCGTTCTCGAAAACAACATGTTTGTTGAGAGGAAGATGGTGCCTTTGCCTTTCAAACAGACAGACAGACGGCGGCGGACGACGTTTCATTATAATATGTATCACAAAAGTTTGTACTCTAATTGATTAAATATAGCCACGGACCATTGATCGCAATGAAATAAATTGATAGTTAGACAAAATTAGACGTGAAACAAAATCTAAATACCTTTTCCTTATGTCTAAACTACCACTAAAATATTAAATTAGCAACCAAATATTCCGGAGTGGTTTTATAACGTTATTTCCGTCCAAAATTACTGAAAAGCTGTTCAAGTGTAAGCGCCCGGAATGAATGTCAATATGTTTTTAGATAGCAGTCCTCCATACTTGAAGTGCCGGGCAGAGGCGGTCGTCAAAAACGGATCACTCACCGCCAGTGAGGAGAGAGGGGCGCCCTCGCTGCACCGCCAAGTGAGTGATATTGCGAAAAAACTAAATATAGAATACAAGATGTTTCGCGTATAATTATAACTTTAGTATATAGTAAAATAAATACAGTGTGTAAAAAGAGCAGTCACTATAACTTTGAGATACAATTATACTACCTTTCCTCATTTCGGAAATGTATTTTTTTATATTTTTTTTGTCAAAAAGTAAAAAATATTTTTTTCTTTTTACCATTTCTTATTTTTTTGTCGCAAAAATAATAAAAAGACAACATTTTTTTTTTAATTTTTGTAAAACAAATACATTTCTAGAATGAGAAAAGGTAGTATAATCATATCCCAAAGTTATAGTGACTGCTCTTTTTACACCCGATATAGTATACTAGATGTTTCGCGCTACTTCGTACGTGTAAAATGATGCGGAAAAACAGTAGCTTTTGTAAACTACCATATCAAACTTCATCAAAATCCGTCTAGTAGTTTTTTACTTAAAAACTTTTGCGTGTACAAGTAGGATTTTGTAAATTAAATTCTAATCCTCTTATTTAGATAAATATTTACACACTATACAGGCCGCAATATTAATGATAATACTTTAGGAAGTGTAAATAGTTTGCTGTAAAAGTACCAGAGCTGAAAGAGTTACTTTTTTTTAAATTATTGTATGGGCAAATTTATGACGTTGGGGCATTTCTCATTGAAACATGAAAGTCAAAAGTAAGTCTTTCAGCGCTGGTACTTTCACATTAAACTCTACATAGTAGGCATATACCTTAAAGTATTATCACCTATTTATTTTACACCTTGTTGCCATACAATATTTGATGCAATTTTTTTTGGAGAGAAGTCTCATGACAAACAAGGAGAAAACGTAGGTACAGGTTACCTAGTGTGTAAATATTTTATTAGTAAAGGGATTAAAATAATTGGTTATTGAGTAAATTGACGCCTGCGAGGTCTCGTAGTTAAGAGCTTGGCTGTCAATATTAATTATACGGGATATATTAATATACGGGATACTTCTGTTACAAATATATACCATTACAATTTACGAATCATGAATTTACAGACTAATATTGATCCAACGCCTCCATGGTCTAGTGGTTCAGAGCTTCGCTCTCGACCCGAAGGTCGTGGGTTCAATCCCCGCGGTCAAACAATAAAATATGTTGTTTTCAAGTCCTCAATGAACTTATCACCTCATTGTCCAACAAGAAACATAATCTAGGTCGAGTGGGCATGTAACAAGTCGGTTCTCGGTAGTCGTGTTGATCACCCGTCCAACTAGGTTACGAGAGTAAAAGAAAAGAGAGTGCTCTTGTGTATTGCGCACACACTTGGTCACTACAAAACAACTCCTCGCTTGTCTGGTTTCACTGAAACCATCAAAATGGCTGTAGGGGTTTATATGTATAGAGTTAAATACTTGTTGGATCAATATAAGTCTGTAAATTCATGATTCGTAAATTGAAATGGTATATATTTGTAACAGAAATATCTTGGATGTCTATGGAATCCGTGTTACTGAAAATGTAGAATGCATGCCAGTTTTTAATAAAGAAACATCATATTTTAGCATAGAATGAAAACAATATTCTAAGGTAAAGGCTCGTACACAGATTCTGTACACAAAAGCTTCGTCTGATATCAGGTTTACTTTCCTCCCACGACAGGCGTTGTTGACGGCTTACCTAAATATTGCCATAAAGTCTACGCTATTCTTTCTCTTTTCAGCATATTGATGAGTGTATTTTTTGTTTCAGTCAATATCGTCTACTAGTAGTTTATCAGTAAGCAAACCCAGTGCCATAAGTACCGCCACGTTGAGTAGAAGAGAGCACCTCATAGCTGAGAGTGTGCCGGGACCCGAGAGCTGTGTATAGAGTAGTGTAAATTTGTTATAATTTTATATGAATTATTATGTATTGACTGTGAAAAATGTGATATAAATGCTGTAAATACATTAAAATGGAAATATAAAATCTCTGATAGAAAAGTCTTTTTATTCAAATAATTTTTCATTTTATGACAATATCACATTAACCACAATTAGCTTTTGCTTGCAGCTCCTGCTACAAGGTGTAAAATAAATTAGTGATAATACTTTAGGGTGTGTATGTGCCTCCTATGTAGCGTTTACTGTGAAATTAACAGCGCTGAAACACTAACTATTGACTTTAATGTTTCTATAAATGCCCCAACATCTTAAATTTGCTCATACAATAATTAAAAAAAAAGTGACACTGTCTGCGCTGGTACTTTCCCAGTAAACCCTATATTATACGAGACCTATCGTCACACACCCTAAAGTATTATCACTAATTAATATTGCAGGCTGTATACAGATCTACATCTGAGTAGCCTACATACATAGTATCATCTTCCTGCATTTATGATTTTATCATAATTATCCCAGCTCTTTGCGTATGAAGAAGTAACAAATATTCACACACACTAGCACACACACTAAAAACTTTAGCCCTTTTAATATTAGTGTGATGGGAGTGATTACTTTCGAATATAAGAAATATTACTTATTGTTACATAATGCTATGCATGTATTTAAAACAACTAGATGTCAAAGATGACATTGACGTTGATGCCTAAGATAGTTTTAAGTTAGTCTCCTTGAGAGGCCCGGATAGGTTAGTGGGGTCAGTGTACCTACATAGTTATTTATAAGATACTGTTTATTGTATTATCTACGTAGTAGAATAAAGTAAAATACGATTAACTAGAAGTGTATTATTGGACGTGTAATTTGAACCTAATAACAATAACACATATGCTGAGGCACTAAACATGGTGTCAGAAGAAGAAAAAGAAAATATTAACCAAAGAGAGGGTACGTCGAGAACGGCGAAAAAAGAAATTTCGAGACCGGCTGGGTGTGGTTCAACAACAATGACGACAATGGCTGCAAACGGAGTACAAAAGCTGGAAATTTCGACGGAAATCATCAACAATAATGCTGAAAACTTCAGAAAATGGACTCAGTCGTTCGAGATATATTTGCTGGCGTCGGGAATGGAGAAAACTGAAGACAAAAGGAAGATTGCTATTATGCTACACTCTATGGGTGAAAAAGGTCTAAATATCTTCAACTCCTTCAATTTGGACCTAAGCAATTCTACATTCAAACAAGTAAAGGAGAAATTTGTCGAATACTTTGAACCAAAGAAGAATTTGACAGTTGCAAGACACAGGTTCTTCACATTAAAACAACGTGTGAACGAATCATTGGACAATTTTCTGATGGAGCTAGAAAATGCAAGTCATTCATGTGAGTTTGGTACGCTTCGTGAATCCCTGGTGAAAGATATTCTCATTGCTAACATGGCCACAAACTTCTCACAAATTCGACAAAAGCTGCTACAAGAACAAGATCTCTCCCTGGAAAGAGCCAAGCTGCTGTGTAGAACACTCACTATGGCACAGAAGAGTGAAGATTCAATCAATGGGGGTGAAAGAAGAGAAGATGCCACCGTATACAAGATACACAGAAACCGTCCGAACAGTTCTCCGTCATCATCGTTTTCATCGCACCAGCATAGGAGAAAAACCAGATCTCCAGTGCCGCATTATCAACAAAGAAGATCAGCCACACCCGGATCCAGAACAACGTGCGGGAGATGCAACACAACACATGCTCATCGCAACTGCCCAGCATGGAAGCATAAATGCAGGTCATGTTTTAAATATGGACACTTTACTAATTTATGTTATAAGAAAAATAATGTCAGGAATGTTGTTTCTGAAGTAGACAACTCAAATCTCGATGATGAAGTAACAAAAAAAAGTGCTGAGAGATTTACTATAGGGACATTGTTCAACATTGAATCACAAAGTAATAGAAATAGCACAATTTTAAGTAAAAATGATAATTCTTGGCATTATTTTCTTAATATAAACAATAAAAGAGTAGATTGCATAATTGATACTGGAGCAGATATAAATATGATGTCTTTAGACACATGTAAAAGCTCAAAGTTGTATATTAAAAATAAAGACAAACAACAGTGTAAAAATTATAATATTTTTGCTTACAATGGTCATAAAATTCCCATAGTGGCAGTATCTAATGTATCCTGTTTATTAGATAATAAAGTTGAGCCTGAAACAATTACTTTTGTAATAACAAGTTTGAATTGTCCAACTGTAATTGGCTTACCAACTTGTATAAAGTTAAATTTAATAACAAAAAACTTCTCTGTAAATTGTCAAAATGACAATAAAATTGTGAAAAATATACATAACCTATATGAAAAAACATGTGACAATATTGTAATCAAATATAATGATGTTTTTCAGGGCCTAGGATGTCTTCCATATGAACACAGTATTGTATTAAAGAAGGATGCCATACCAAGAGTAGATCCCCCGAGGAAGGTACCGTTTGCTCTCATCGAGCCGTTAAGGAAAGAATTAGAAATCATGGAACAACTGGGAATTATACAAAAGGTTAACAAACCCACATTATGGGTAAGTAGTTTAGTCATTACCATGAAAAAGGCAGGAGGATTAAGGGTATGTTTAGATCCTAGATATTTAAATAAAAATCTATTGAGAAGTCATTATCCTATCAAAAATATTGATGAAGTCAGATCAAAATTGTCTAAAGCTAAATATTTTTCCCACTTGGATGCGTTCTCTGGTTTTTATAATATAAAATTAACAAAAGAAAGTAGTGATTTGTGCACATTTCAGACCCCATTTGGTCGCTATAAATTTCTACGGTTGCCTTTCGGGATTAATACTGCAACAGAAATATTTTATAAAACTATGATTGATTTATTTGGGGACATTGAAGGCATAATTATTTGGTGTGATGACATATTAATATATGGGGAGACAATTGAGATACATAATAAGAGATTAGAATTATTTTTAGAACGGGCTAGGCAGGTAAATCTGAAGTTAAACAAGCTCAAGTGTAAGTTTCTTTTAGAAGAAATAACATATTTGGGTTATATTTTTAGCAAAGATGGTGTTAAAATTGATCCAGATAAAATTAAAGCTGTAAAAAATATGTCTACACCTAAAAATATTAAGGATTTACAAAGATTTTTAGGCATGTTAAATTTTTTAGCCCCTTTCATTGAAAACTTAGCAGACAAAACTAATGTCTTAAGAAACTTGTTAAAAAAGGATATACCATTCCTATGGGATGATAATTATCAAAAGTGTTTTGAATCACTAAAAGATATTATTACTAAAGCACCTGTATTAGCTAACTATAATTGCAATGTACCTTTAATTTTGTCAGTAGATTCATCCAAGAATGCAGTGGGCGCTGTAATCATGCAAAATAAGCGACCAATTGCATATAGCTCAAGAACATTGACAAGCTCTCAACAAAACTACGCTCAGATTGAAAAGGAATTGTTTGCTATACAGTTTGGTTATAATAAATTTCATCAATATATTTATGGAGGTCTTGTTACCGTTCATACAGATCACAAACCTTTAATTTATCTCTTTAAAAAACCTCTTCATGAAGTGCCAGCTAGGCTGCAGAGAATGATGCTTGCGTTGCAAGGATATGACTTAGAAGTAATTTATGTACCTGGTAAACATATATATATAGCAGACACGCTATCACGAGCTTCACTCACTGATACATATGTACCACAATATGAACAAGACTTACAATATCATGTCAATTCAATTTTTTCTAATATTTCAGTATCAAAGTCATATTTAGAGTCAATTTTAAAGGAAAGTAAACAAGATGAATCATTTAATTTGCTTAAATCTTATATAAAAAATGGTTGGCCAACAAGCAAAAACAAAATTAACTGTTTGGTAAAACCATATTGGAATATTCAAAGTGAAATGCATATAATGAATGATTTACTCTTTAAGGGCAATAGGCTCATAGTCCCAAAGGCTTTACAAAAGCAAATATTAGATAAAATTCACTGTGGTCATTTAGGTATAAATAAAACACTTAACATTGCTAGGGAAACAGTTTATTGGCCCAATATAAATGCAGACATTAAAAATTTAATTGAACAGTGTCTGGTATGTGCTAAATTTAAACCTAACACAAATAAGGAACCTTTGAAGTGTTATGATATTACACAACTCCCTTGGGAACGAGTAGGGGTTGATTTATTTTATTTTGATGGGGAGAATTACCTTGTCTGTGTAGATTACTATTCTAAATATTTTGAGCTAGCTTCTTTACATAAGAATTACAACGTTGATAACGTGGTGAAACACTTGAAATCATTTTTCGCACGCCATGGCATCCCACGATCATTAGTGTCGGATAATGGTCCACCTTTCAACTCATGTAAGTTCAAATCTTTTCTGGTTGAATGGGACGTGGAGCATATAACCACGAGTCCATATTATCCAAGAAGTAATGGTTTTTCGGAGAGCGCTGTAAAAATATCCAAAAATATACTACGTAAATGCGCTCAGGATGGATCTGATGTGTATTTAGCATTGCTACACTACCGGAACACAGCTAAAGGCGATTTTCCCAGCCCAGCATCATTATTAATGTCTAGGAGTTTACGTATGAATATACCTGTCCTGTGTAAAAAACTAAAACCGAATTTAGTAAAATTTTCTGTTTACAAAAAATCTTATGTCAAAAATAAAAACAAAATGACATATTACTTTGACAGATGTGCAAGGCAAAGGAATGAAGTCTTTAAGCCTGGAGATGACATTTATTTTAAAAAAAATCCCAAAGATTTTTGGACTCCTGGTGTAATACATAGAAATCTAGATTGTGGTAGGTCTCATTATATTACCGATATGAATGGTGTTATATATAGGAGAAATAGAGCGCATATTAGACATAGGAAAAATAATTTAAAAAAGATAAATCCTCCTTCCTCTTTTGCGGGTGACAGTAAAGATGAATTTAAAAAAATAGATCCTTCTTATAATGGTCATGATACGTGCAATATACTTCCCATAAATCCTAGTTGTTTCACGAGTGAAAATTCTCAGGATATTAGTAGGCATAATGATAACTGTGTTCCTGTGGAAAGGCAAATAGGTACAGATTATGTTACCAGATCTGGTAGAACTGTAAAACAACCTAAATTGTACATACATGAGAAATTTAATTAGTAAGTTATATTTTGTAATCATGTATATTTTAAGCATTATTAAATTGTATGCGTTTCTCGAAAAAGGGAGATGTTACATAATGCTATGCATGTATTTAAAACAACTAGATGTCAAAGATGACATTGACGTTGATGCCTAAGATAGTTTTAAGTTAGTCTCCTTGAGAGGCCCGGATAGGTTAGTGGGGTCAGTGTACCTACATAGTTATTTATAAGATACTGTTTATTGTATTATCTACGTAGTAGAATAAAGTAAAATACGATTAACTAGAAGTGTATTATTGGACGTGTAATTTGAACCTAATAACAATAACACATATGCTGAGGCACTAAACACTTATCTGCAATGTAATGTAACTTCATTTTATAGGAACTACAATATTTTATTCTATATCTTTTCACTTTCATTGTTTTATTGAATTTTGCTTAATGAAAATGTCAGAAGAATGTCAGGCTTCGCTTTGAACTCGGCTTTGAAAAAACTCGATAAAATAGACCATAAATATTAAACTGGCTTCGTGTACATATACGAAATTTCAAAGGTAATTCTAATGAAAGTTATTGTTATTTTTATGAAATAACACACATACTTGCGTTCTAATTAAATTTAGGTCCTGACATGGCCTACCATCCCATGCAATCTATCTTTAATAAAAAAAAATGCAATAAATGTCACTACTATTAAATTAACGTCTGTAAATTATAAAATGTAAATATGCCGAATTAAGTACAAATATTGATATTAAAATAAAGATAAGCATATTTTTTTAACCATATCATCACATTAAGCTAAATTCCACTCGTTAATTAAGAAGAAGATATGAAACGAAATTAGTAATTAGTATTTTTCAATAGTGGCGCTAGATGGCGGTTTCCGGAATGTGCCTGGAAATCGACGAAAACAAAAATAGCCAGTCGAATTGCCAGTATTAGGGTGATACCATTTTCTAGTACTAGCTCGTGTCTCTGTTATATATCTACTTTGTGGTACTGATATGTACAAATAGGATTAAAGCGTGATTGATAACGAAATTCAATTTACTAAGTAAAATTGTATCAACTGTATATCTATCGACGTCAAAACAAGCTCTTTAGAATGCCAGCAATTATTATATAGGATTTTATTTCATTAATCCTTCATTTCATTTATCTAAAAATCGGAAGAAAAATAAGTAGAATTGGATGTGGTGTTGTCTAATCTCTTCTGAGCTATACATAATTTTTTGAGTAGCATATTAAGTCGCACAAAAAAGTCGATATTAAAAAAAAGGTATAGTAACCTATGTGATTAAGTTGGTATTTATGCATTTATTGCACCGAGGCTAATAGCCCAAACGTGATTTATGCAGTGGCCAGAACCTCCTATTCTAAATTATGTATTCGCCGAATAAATCTAGTAAACCTGATTAAATAAACTCCGAACATAACTAATATTATATTTTAATACATTTATTTCTTTTTTGGGGTTTTGATAACTTCATTTTCCTCGCTCTTCTAATAAGTTCATTAACTATTCGTGTTTTTGTCCGATATTTATAAGGGTTTATGATTTATTTAGCTAATTTGAGTCGGTAATATATTATTATAACACCCATGCAGAATGTAAGTAGATATACCTACTATAATAAGTATTGCTATTTCAAGTACACTGTGCTATTACAAAGCGTTGCAAACACAGTCTCGGAAACGATTATACCCGAGACTGTCCTTTTAGGTCTGCTCATTTTTCTTCCCTTTTTCCAACCCAAACGGTAAAGAGAAACTTAATTGGAGGCTTTCCCGCCGACTCTCAGGCTCAATGAAAAATTACGAGGTAAACGAGCACACACTTGGGAATTTGTGCTCATTCTCAGCGCTTCCCAGAAAAAACGTTCACTACGTAAAGAATTCTTTAAACATAGATAAATTTATATGAACTCAATTTAGAGTAATATAAACTTTTCATGATTTTTATTAGAGTTTAGACTTTGCGACCATGTACAACTTCTGTGGTTCAGTGGATAAAAGCGTTGGTGCTAGAGCCGGGGTTTGAAACTACCGAGGGAAAAAAATGTGTTGCTGGGTCATGCATGTGTATAAAAAAGTTACAATCTTTAGTATATTGCGCATAGTATAAAAGTATATTTTCGTTATCTAATTCCCGTGACACAAGTTCTTCGGATTTTACCACGGGACTAGATTGCCGTGGTGTAAAAACTTCTACATATATTATTATTATTATACGTAATGAAACGTTTATATTGTTGTGTAGTAAATAAAGTTAAATTTTCATTCGCTAACGTAAAAAAACTGATCCGCGCGTTAGTATAATTATGTCTAAGAAAATTATTACGAATTTTCAATGTCTAAAATTCGTCGAAACCTGAAAAGGAGTCTAATAAACAGTGTGGCATTGTATATTATATTTGGGCATTAACGTCTGTTGTAATAATAACGTATAATTCTTGGCGAGGCGTAAATGGAACATTATACATTATTTTACGGCGTCCGTACAATAAATTCACTCACCTTCAAAGCCTATAAAATTGTGTGGGTTGATTGAGTCAGTATTTTTATTGTTTTCGTCCGTGAATCAATGGTGAATGTTTGAGTAATAAAAGCGTTTTACGATTGTTTTCACAGAAGAATTTGTAGCCCGTGAAATGCTCTTCCGCAGTCATTTTCTTATTGAATGCTTCGTCCTGGAGACGCACTTAAACATCTAGGGGCAATTAATGTAATGGTGTAGCCTTATGTCTCACTTCATCGACACCATTTGTTAAGGAACGAGTTCTATTCCTGTGCCATATAAGGTCTTGATTGATAAATGTACAAATGTCCGGTATTTTTTTCGCGTCTTGTATACTTACTAGCTGTTCCCGCAACTTCGTTCGCGAGGTTCTTGAGTGACCATTTATGCAGCGCACGCAACGAAAGTCTCCCCGTTTTTGCAACATTTCTCATTGACGCTTTGCTCCTATTGGTCGCAGCGTAATGTTATATATAGCCTAAAGCCTTCCTCTATAAATGGACTATCCAACAAAAAAATAATTTTTCAAATTGGGCCAGTAGTTCCTGAGATTAGCGCGTTTAAACAAACAAACAAACAAACAAGCTCTTCCGCTTTATAATATTAGTATAGATTTATCTAAGTGACCTTGGATTTCATGCAAAAATGCCACCTAAAAGTTCATTACGTACATAATAGTCTTATTCATGGAATGGAAATCAGTAAAGACCTAGCCGCAAGGTATATGCACTTCCGTGCCACGTTCCATTTAGACATTGTTACCTTTGATCAACAATACACTAGACCTGTCGTGTCAGCACAAGAAATCCGTTTCGGCGAGCCACTCCAAACGTCCACATGTGTCACAATGCTTGATTTTAAATCGGTAATTATGTTACTTCAATTTTTTTAAATAGACTTTAACTAGCACCTATACTGTTGATCAAAGATTGTTACCTATTATATTCAATTAAAGGAAGGAAATCTGATATTATGTTAAACAGCCTATTTGTCGCATGTTTAAATCGACCAATGTCAATTGACAAATTGACAAAAAAATATATTTTTAGGAAAAATAATTTCGAAATTCAGGGCCGTGATCTATATTTCACACATATGCCAGTTTGAAACGACTGCAATAAAACTGCACAGTTCAGTCATAATTAAAATATAATATTATACGTACAATATTTTCATACTAGGACGAATTGGCTCACGCACTCATATTCATAATAAGTATCTTACACTTGGCATGTCTGTCAAGAGGCTTTACACAAGATCTTCGGATTCAACAAGACCGTAAATAAGGTGCAGAATAACATTAAAGTTATTAGACCACACCATACCTACAAACTACATATTATTAATTGAAATATAATTCAACTATAAAATACTAGTATAAAACAACAGCAGAATTCCAATTAAGCTTAACAACAACAGTGATTAAGTAAATTAGAATAGAGCACCGTTGATCATTTGGGCGACTAATAATCTTGTTGGGTGTAATTGCTACAAAATCAGCTGCTATTTATGCCCCAAATTATACGACTCAATAACTCTGCGAACCAATTAAGCTAATATGATTTTCGTACAACGCTTTGGAAATCTTTATTTTGTCCGTATTTTTTATTAGTCCGCAAATGTAGGACATCATCCTATATTATAATGTGATATGTAAAAGTAGTAGTAGTTTAGGTTCCGGATTAAAATTAGTTTAAGAAAAAGTGGAGTTTTCCGGTGATATATTGTATTGGCACTAGCGGAGCCGCGGAAAAAAATCTAGCATTGTAGTATTTTACTGTCATGGCTATTTTATAAACATAGTTTGTATGTCTCATTACTGCGACAAAAGTACCCTATGTCTTTCCCTATACCCTATTACTTGTATTTTAAATGTAGGTAATATTATATACAAGGTGTAAAATAAATTAGTGATAATACCTTAGGGTGTGTATAAGCCTCCTACGTAGAGTTTACTGTGAAAGTACCAGTGCTGAAAGACTTACTTTTGACTAATATGTTTCTATGAAAAATACCTCAATATCATAAATTTGCCCATACAATAATTAAAAAAAATTAAGTTTCTGCGTTGGTTCTTTCACAGTATAACCTATATATGGGACCCATACACACCTTAAAGTATTATCACTCATCAATATTACAGCCTGTATAGGTGATTTTGTAGGAATTTACTATGTAGATTAATAGTTTAATCGTCATTTATTACATACAATAGATTACATCAAGCAGTAGATGTAAAAGCTATTCATCGCTACAAAGAGAAACAAGCTGACAAGTACGCACACAAATGGTTCACATTACAAGTGGAAAAAAGACAGGAGGCTCTCGAGTTGGCACGTATTTATGGAACCCAATTATCACTTTGGCATTCATCCAATGCAATTTTGGAACTAAACACGACGTATTCCACCGAAATTGCATGGTCTTTTTAAGCAAATACCTTCCCACATAGCCCCACCTTCTCATAAATTGTGAATCTCCTAATGTGATAATAAATTACAACTAGTAGATTTGGGTTGGCAATAAAAGAGGTGCTGTAAATTTAGTTCGGGCATTATGGGTTATAATTATTTCTAACTGAAGTGCTCGCAAGATACTATCGTGTGGGAATTGAATTTGCCGTATAAATATTTGGGCGATAGAATGTATGCAAGAGTAGAGTAGGTTATGTTAGTACTAGCATGGCCTACCATCCCATACAATATAGGTTTAATACAAAAAATTGCAATAGATGTCACTACTATTAACGTTTGTAAATTATAAAATGTAAATATGCCGAATTAAGTACAATCCAATATTTGTACTTGATTCGGTATATTCATGTAGGATCGTAGAACTCAACAGTCGGTAAAGGGTTGTAAAACCCAGCGATAGACACGCTTTGAAGCTCTATTCTTAAGTTATTTATAATGTTGTAATATAGAAAGTTGTGAACAGATGTTAGGCTTAAGACAATAGTTATTACCGAAGATATTGACTGGAGTGAAATTGTTTTATAGCCGTAGTTTCTTTTAATTGTGTATTTCTAAGAAGGATAGCTGTTGTATTGATTTCACACCACATGTGCGCGTTAGCATGGGACATAAATTATTGTATTGTTTCAACTACGCATTGTTTGTATAATTTTGGAGAAAGCGATGTTGCGGATGCATGAGCGAGTGGGGTATAAAGTGTGTGTCGATTTTGTGTAGAGTTAGTGGATCGTCCTGGCTTCCGCCGCGCGCACGTCGATTCCGCCGCGTTCATCTGTCTCGATCGTGACGCGTCCGTGCCGACCACCTTTGGAGCAGTTCCAGTACCTCCTGATGGCGTCCGGCAATCCGTGCTTGGTTCATTCGAACCGAGTGCGGATTGTCGCCTTGCCGGGGAGTCGAACTGCCCACCCGCCCCGCTGCACATCGTAGCGTTGTGGTCACGGGAGGCCAGTTTCATCATTTATGATTAAGTTGTTGTATAAAAAAACTGATGAAAGAAAACTAGGGATAGTTCTTATTAGAATAATGATGCAGGTACCACCTGACCGAGGACGGTTTTGACGATGACAATTGAGGGCAATTGTCGCAGCAGGATGGCCGAATGTAGGATCGTAGAACTCAACAGTCGGTAAAGGGTTGTAAAACCCAGCGATAGACACGCTTTGTATTTGAAGCTCTATTCTTAAGTTATTTATAATGTTGTAATATAGAAAGTTGTGAACAGATGTTAGGCTTAAGATAATAGTTATTACCGAAGATATTGACTGGAGTGAAATTGTTTTATAGCCGTAGTTTCTTTTAATTGTGTATTTCTAAGAAGGATAGCTGTTGTATTGATTTCACACCACATGTGCGCGTTAGCATGGGACATAAATTATTGTATTGTTTCAACTACGCATTGTTTGTATAATTTTGGAGAAAGCGATGTTGCGGATGCATGAGCGAGTGGGGTATAAAGTGTGTGTCGATTTTGTGTAGAGTTAGTCCTTGGGTTGCCTTGAAGAAGGCAACTTATCATAGTTTTAATATTGCCTTGATGAAGGCAACTTGTCGAAGTCCTGATGTTATAGTGACGGTGACAACTGGTCTTTAGTTTGTACTTTTACAAAAATAAACTCACATTGCTAATTTAATCGTGAACTGCGTTTCCATAAATCCCAAAACCGTAGTATTTCTCAACGGGAGATACTACATTCACATGTCAATACATTAATATAAAGATAAACATATTTTTTAAGCATAACATTACATTATGCTAAATTCAACTTGTAATTGAAGAAGAAGATACGAAACGAAACTAGTAGTTAGTGGCGCTAGATGGCGGTTTCCGGAATGTGCCTGGACTTCACCCTTTATCTATTGGAAATCGAGGAAACGTTTCTCGTTTGTATATTTACTTTGTGGTACTAGTAAGGTACTGAGGCTTGAACATTTGTAATCTAGAAAAACGGCTTCTCGTTTTTATTGACGGCTAATTGCACGAAAAGCTAAAGTTATGAGTCATTGTCACGTTCCGCCTGAGCGGAGCGTGCAAGAGCGGCAATGCGTACGGAGAAGAGAGATAGCAGTACCTGACAACCTACACGTTAATAGTTTTGTGTAAGTATACATAAAGTCCGTAAATCAACTTTACAGACGTTTTTTTGTGTATTCAAAAATAATCTCAAAACGAAATATCCAAAATACACGTTAAAAGTACATTTTAAATTAAATAATAAAAAATATTTTTTATAATATGAAATACCAAAAAATCATTCACGTCGGAATTGCGCACCTCGCTCCTGACGTGCGATCGATTAGTGCATTAACACAGATTTGCAGTTTATACGATTACCGCCATTTGTCTCCCGGCTTATACATCGACAGATTATGGATGTCGCATAATCTTCGTAATATTTTTCACATTAAGCTAAGCTAACGATTTTAGTAATTCCTGTACCATGAAAAGGCTGTAAGGTATAAAGATTGTGTTTTACATTGCAGAGTGAGCATAAACTACTCTAAATCTTATTCGTGTGGAAGATAAGTTCCTCACGTTCCCAAGGCGATAGAGAGAATATAATATATCCGAAATTCCCCCCCCCCCCCTGATTTACTTTGGAGGAGGTTTATCCAGTAGTGGCTGTCATTGCTAAAATGATTATGATGAACCTAAAGACAGTCTCCTCGCGAAAATTTCTAAGGAAGTGCTTTGCGAAGTAACCCAAAGAACGAAAAGCGGGTCTCACTTTTTAAACTTACGAAGCGAAGTAAAGTGCGTGCCCATATATGTATTCAGCTAACTTTGTGAGTAGTTAGAGTAGTAGGAATAGCTGGGGCTTGCTTAACTCTCCCAAGTTCTAAACCTAAGTCTTGAGGTCAAGACCTGGAGAGTTATTATAACTTCGAACTTCTGATAGTAATCGCTTACATTAGGCGATCGTCTGTACGTTTTCTAGTCTATGTTATAATAGCCACATATATTATTTTTTAACCCGATTACGTAAATAAAGCATGTTTACGTAATAGGGTTAAAAAGCCATATTTAAGTTACCCAGCCAAGTTATATTATTACCCGGGTTGATATTACAAATTCATTGACACTTACGCCAGGTTTCTGAAAGGCTGTTCAAATTTATCAATTGATCAAATCAGCTAATCTGAACGCTCATTGGTGAAAACAATGACTGCGTAGTGATGTTCACCAATCAGCGTCTAGATTAGCTGATTTGATCAATTGATCAATTTGATCAGCCTTTCAGTTTTCCAATTAAAAACCTAACGCTCGTTAGGTTTTTAATTGGATCAGTAGTTGTCACGTAGTAATAACAAAATAATAAAATACAAACATCCAAAATCATTACCCTTCCGACGTGACTAGAAACGAGAAAGAGTACTCTACTTCCGGCACCGACACAAATCCCCGATTTTTCGAACGCTTTTCAAATGAATGATCAACTAACATGGCATTCAAATCAACAACCCATATTGAACGCGATTGCCTGGTTAATTCGCCAAAGACACCGATTAGTTGACATACGATTTGAATCAAACTCATCTGAGGAATTTTACCAATCTTGCAAGTGCAAGAGTGATGTAATAAAAAAATATCTGTTCGTTCCTTTATGTCTGATAATATTCCACCAATCAGCGTTCAATATGGATCGTTCATTTGAATAGCGTTCGAGAAACCGGTGTCTGTTACCATTTCAACAGCCGCAAACTGCCGCATCGGCTCAATTTTCTCCCACGATATCTACCTGTTCCGATTAATTCCTATTCTTACAACCTGTCCAATTCGAAGTCCTTAGCGTAAAATGTATGTAGGTGACCGCAGCGGACCGGCGGACCGGCGCCTGGCGAGCGGGCGTAATGTCAGACGCGGGTTAACTAATTGGGTGGGGCGGGTCGGATGTGCGAACAAGGCAAATGAAGATTTATCATCGGCCCGGTCCTTTGGGCCGCCACCGGTTTACTGTTTGTTTCGTATCCCTCTGTTTCGAATTAGCCAATTACAAAAAATCACTTGAATTATTCGATTTCAAATTCAAAGTGCCATTTTTTTATTGATTACTGTCGAAATGAGCTAAATAATCGAGATTATTATAACAGAATTGTTCTTTTCACGTTTGTTTTAAAGTGGCCTTACATCGAACTAAGGAATGCTCACTTAATTAATTTATTTTAGTTTAAACAAACGTAGACCATTATTCTGTTGTTATTAAAAATTTTTAAATATTAGATCATGTTCTATACTCGGAATTTTAATTAGATTCCACATTTGACATTAGCTACTGTCATTTTGTAAAATAATGATACCACATTTATAAGTGTAGTGATGAACACAAAAATCGATAAACAATCGCGATTTATGTTAATAATCATAATAATGGTGTGCCAATTAAAGACTAAATTATTGATTTTTATTTAAATAAATACATTATTATTCATAATAATTATTTATTAATTGGTAATCACTGCTTTATTGTAATGGTCTAAATGCGTATCCCATGTGGTTAAAGAAGAGGAAAAAATGAGTAGGTTAGATAATATGTTAATTGACAACATCAGACACATCTATACAAATAAGGGCCGATTTTTCAATCGTCAGATAACTTTTATGTAAGGAACAAATATGTGACTTTGACAGATTTTGTATGGAACAAATGTCAAAGTCACATGTTTATTCAACAGATAAAAGTTATCTGACGATTGAAAAATCGGCCCTTAATTATATTGAAGTGTCTGTTTGTAACTTTCAATTAGCAATGTTTTACTAAATGCATATGAAGGATACTGAAAACGACAATGCAATTTAAAAAAAAATTGTCTGTCTGTCTGTCCGCATGTCTGTTTGTTCCGGCTAATCTCTGAAACGGCTGGAGGGATATTGACGAGACTTTCACTGGTAGATAGCTCAAGTTATGAGGATTAACATAGGCTACTTTTCATCATCATCATCGTCATCAAACTAATGATCTCCGAATCGACAGGACCGACTGTTTTTGACCGGAGCATTCACCGGCTTAGCTTATGTTAGTAGGTGTAATCTATACATCTACATTAATAATATTATAAAGAGGAATGATTTGTATTTTTGTATTTAACAACTTAACTCAAAAAGTACTGGACCGATTTTAATCAAATTCTTTTTTCATTAGAAAGCTACATTATCACTGAGTAACATAGGCTATATAAAAATCAATGTTGCTGTTCATTAGTCTCGCTAAAACTCGAGATCAGCTGACTCGGCTATTTTTGGTCTTGAAATATTCGTTCGTCCCGCGAAGGTTTACACGGTTTCCATGCTCAAAGAAGTGGGCACGGGTCAGCTAGACTATAATATAAATAAAAGAAAGTCGTGTTAGGAACGTTAGTTTGTTTTAAGTCATAAACTATTTTTATGCTCAACGAAGTGGGCACGGGTCAGCTAGTTTATAACAGACAGAACATGTTACAGAAATTGACAGCGATAGCGATGACGGCGACGATTTATAAAATAAAATATTACCAAAAAACATATATTTGTTTTATTTCTCTTTTTTTAGGTATACTACTATAAACGAGAGGAATCGATCCCGAAATATTCCATTTCCGTATCGAATAATTTCGCACGTCACTATTTAGTACTTGTCATAACGTTGCAACACTGAATGTGTCAAATCTGGAATCGAATTAAAATTCCGACTATAGTTTTTTGTTCTTTTGATGTGAATCCACCTTATGGCTTAGTAGTTACTGTATCAATCATATTATTTATTTAATAAATAATAGAACATAATATTATTTAATAAATAATTGTACTCTTTTTAGACGACTTTTTATTTATTATCTTTAGTTACTTCATTTTCTCCAGTAAATACATTTTTTCCAATGGAATCAACCTGCCTAAAATAAGATTGACTGGGTGTCAGCTAAAAAGATCGTAAAATAAAAATATAGTTAGAAGGGAACCACTTCCATGAATTTTATATTATATTTAGTACCATAATATACCGCGGTGAACTTACTTCAAGAATACCAATTTTGTATAAAGTATATTGTCCAAAATATGAGTTTCGCAAACGTAATTTTAAAAGTTATTTTCTTTTTGTGTTAGTTTAAAGTGTCATATACAAAAATACCTTCTTTCGAAAAATGGTTGTGTGCGTGTTGATAATCTTATTTGAATTTTATATTTATATATGGAATTTAAACAAAACTTTACTAACCAGTAAACTGATATTTGAATTTCTAACCCCAATACTATTAGGTTGAAGTTTGCCAAGTTTTATTAAAATCGGCACACTAGTTTCGAAGTCGTAAAGTGTGAGGGGTAATACATTTGTCCCAAGGCGGAACGAAGCGGAACTATGTTAATTATAATTTAGATCTGCGTATAACTTCGGATTCGACCAGCCGAGATGTACCAGAGGTAAGCGGTCCGTAATATAATTAATACAGGACTATTCGTTACGGAAAATTTAACAGAAATGATTCAATTGAAGTGAGTTGTGGGGGTTATGGGATATCTGAATAACATTAAATCCCATCAAATGTAATATTTGGTCGGAAAATTGAGAGTATTCAAATGGCCAACGTATTTCTATAGCCATTATAGATTGGAATACCTTAAACCAAAATAACTTGGAATACATACAAGTTTCCCAAAGACTTTAAAAAAACATAGATGGGATACTTATGTGTAGATTAGGTAATTAATACATCTCTACCGTTGGCTAATAGGTGAGATTACCTTAAAATTTGTATGGGTGGTGCTCATTTGGGTTGGACTATTTCCATCAGCGGCGATGGGCTGACCCGCTAAAGAATACGAGATTCTTATATTAAGGTGAACATAGGCTTGTGTCGCAACGCACGCACCGCAGTTGCCGAATGTAGATAAAAAAGATGTAAAATAAGTCAGTGATAATACTTTAGGGTGTGTAATGTAGTTCCCGTATATAGAATTAACTGTGATAGTACCAGCACTGAAAGAGGTACTTTTTTTACTTATTGTAAAGGAAAAAAAAATATTTATAATATTGAGGCATTTCTCATAGAAACATGAAAGTCAAAAGTAAGTCTTTCAGCGCTGGTACTTTCACAGTATACTCTACATAGGAGTCACATACATACCCTAAAGTATTATCACTCCTTCATTTTACATCTTGTATAGATGCATTCTCTGCGCTCATGGTGTATGTCTATTATTATATTAATCTAATAATATATATTTATATTAATCTAATAATATTATCTACAAGGAGTGTAATCTGCAAACATGCAAAAGAGTCCTTTAGAAAGGTAGCGCCACATTGGCATTAGGGTATTTTGTATAATAATAATAATTTATTTATTTCATCACAAAGTTTAGTTAAAATTAAAATGCAATGAGGTTGTGTCTAAGATAAATCACATTCATAATATCATACAGCGTTGCAACATAAGGGCCATTGTGGCCAGTTTGAAACTATAACATAGGTACTTGGGCACATTTTAAGTACTCTGGCTTAGTGAGACGACACTCTTTCTATAAAAACCTTATGTCTGTACTACCTAAATCAACTAAACTACCCGACGCGTGCACAAGGTACCTACGGTGCGGCTAAAACTGTGCTACACATCTTATATTTTATATCTATACTAATATTATAAAGCGGAAGAATTTGTTTGTTTGTTTAAACGCACTAATATTAGGAACTACTGGTCCGATTTGAATTTTTTTTTGTTGGATAGTCCATTTGTTGATAAAGGTTTAGGCTATATAACATTACGCTGCGACTAATAGGAGCGAAGCAAATTATATTATACCTTGAATTTATTTACAGTAGCAACAAAACTACGATCGCCGAATAGCCGCCGCTCATCCAAGAACTATTTTTAGAAAACACACACCAAGCTTTCCTCAAGCAATAATAATAAGCATGTATTATTCAATATTATAAACTTTTTTATCGCGTTAATAAAAAACAGATTGGTAAATCGTTATGTTTTTCCACTTCTAAGCCAATTATAGTATGTGGTTATACAAGCAATAAGAACGCGCCGCCAATTACATTTCACACTAGTGCGTAATAGTTTAACATTTAGTGCTCATAAATGCCATTTATAAGTAGCAGTCATGTAATAAAGTACACGTAGGTAATATAAAATACACCATAACATAACTATCTTTATATCATTGATGTTATCTTTGAACCATGGTAATGGTTTATTTATTAAACCAAAGTAGTACTTTAAAATATAGGTGAATTATAAAATATAAAAGCTAAAACGTACGACTTTTCATTCGTAATTTGATGATTAATTCAGAATTCTATTTGAGTGGTTATTTCCCTTGGATACCACTCTAGTACGAGGTGGTTTTAAATGTCGTATAGTTTGCCCAGCATATACGACATTTTCAGAATTTAGGGCGTGTTTCACCAATCGATATTAAAGTTAACGCCATGTTAAAATACCATGCCTTCTCATTAATTGACAGGAAATACGAGAGGGATAACATAATATTTAACGAAGGATTAACTTTAACATGGCTTGGTGAAACACGCCCTTAGCCAGCTTAGTCCAGAGGAAGGGCGTCTGAGGCGATAATATGCGGGTATCACAACGATGTTTTCCTTCATCGTTTGTGAGTCCGTATGTACTTAAGACATTAAAAAGTCTCATTGGTACCACCCACAAC
This sequence comes from Celastrina argiolus, assembly GCA_905187575.2. Lineage (NCBI taxonomy): Eukaryota > Metazoa > Arthropoda > Insecta > Lepidoptera > Lycaenidae > Celastrina > Celastrina argiolus. The sequence goes on along the minus strand of LR994580.1, from coordinate 17,268,009 downwards.
CTAAAAATCAAACCTGCACCCCTTCGAGTGCGAATCGACGGTGTAATTACTAAAGTCCGGACGTTCTTTACGGGGTGATTTGAAGCTATATAAATTAATTCTGTATTGTAAATAAATGTGGACTTGTTGTGCTATGCTTCATAAACTCTAACAGACAATGTATCAATAACTATTTTTTATTAATGGACTATGTACTAAAAGTCACATAAGCTAAAGGTATCTTAATATTAGCTATATGAAAATCTTTACGTTTTACCACGTATTTACCGACATCAAAAGAAAAAATATTAAAAACTGAGTACTTTCATCGGTTTGTTTGACAAACGAGAAATTCATCTTTGAAGGTGTTTACCTCAACGTGAAATAAAACTTCGAGCGTGTTCAAAACGTGTTTGCTCATGTGAGTCGCAGTACGTCTAGACAAATATATGTCGCAACTTTATAACTACGAGTCATACGGTTCAGAGTTGGAAAAAAATCTTCGCACAGTATATTTCGTACTCATTTCTATACGTGTCCCGCTAAGTCGATTTTTATTACGTTTCAAAGTATTTCGGCATAGATTAACTCGTGAGAAGCCATTGAAAAGAATCTGTACGTTTTGTACACTAAGATTGTGTAGGTATAAAAGGAAAACGTTCGGGTGTTTTATATGAATGGACTTTTTAAATTCGTCCTTGCTAAGTAATTGAAATTGGTATGTAATATTTTCTCTGATGTTCGAAATCAAAAGCGAGAAAAATATCTTTTGGAATTCCACGAATATCCACGTGTAGGCCGGGTTGGACGAGCCCGTCGAGAAAACCTGGTGGTGGGGCAACACGACTTGACCCCGAGGGTACAACCCTTGCTCAAGGCCAAATCGCGCAGGTTACGTACGTACATTGTATATTTCTATTCGGCTATAAAGAGGCGGTATAAAATCTTGTCGGTTTTAAATATAGCCCAGGAACTATTTAGCTATTGATAATTGCATTTTTCGATTCATATTTATATTTCCTCTCGGAGAACACACAACTTTTGCTGATTTAAAACTAATGCATATTCCCTATTGTACCGTACATGACATCAGTCACCGGTGACACGAGGACGGATATTATGACCGACGCTATAGCTGTGTAATGTGTAACACAACATTGGCAGTGACTAATAGATCCGACGTGTCTTCGCCGTAATTACTGTGTGCTTATGTATCTCCTGTAGAAACATATTGATGGCCTCGTCGACGGATATTCAATTGTTTACATCAATCATCGCATTTTGATTTAATCGCACTGCATTGATGCTACTTAAATATATTTAATTACAAAGCATAATTAATGACTCGCTCGGCCTGTACGCTGTTGTAGCTACAATGTTGCCATGTAACACAAAAGTACCAGAATTATATTTTTAATATTGAAGCAGATCATTTTTTAACATTACTAATAGTAAAATTATTGCGTCTTTCAGATACCAGTACAAAGTAAGTGATGAAACGCGTTTTTGATACAACTCCAAAAGGTTTTTGTTAAAAAAATCTTTTACAATTTTGTCTTGTGTTTAAATCTACAATTATAAATATGAATACAGAAAATAACACGTGTTAGAGGATTAGAGGATCATTCGAGAGCTTAGCGTTGGCGGGAGATTTTATAAAAAACATTTCCCATAGCACAAACCTAATAACTGATGGCTTCTAATATACTATTACTCTATTTAAAGTAATATTATTATTAAGTAATATTCATCCATATATCTCCGTAGTGACTCGTCAATGTCGGATTGACGAAAACTAATTAAAGTCAAACATCTTGTATATATTCACTGACTGTCATTGTCGGCGGAACTACAAGGATAGCTGTTATGACTTGAGAGCCACTTAATTTAACTATCGTTTCAATATTCGTTCGTAAGGTCTCACAATATGTCTGTATTTATAAGACCGCGTATATTCAAATAATATTAAAAATTCATCCAATCAATCTACTTTTATCCAATATGGTAAATAAATTAAAATAAAAAAACAGACTGCGTAAAAAATAAACCAAACTACCTAGTTTGGTTTTAATGTATGTAGGGTACCTACCCTACATACATTAAAAACTGAAAAAAAAAAAACAAGTACATAAATAATAACTAACCGAAAATTTGAGGTAGTATGTGCTTTAATAATAATAATCGTATTTGGCCCCGGGCGATATATTTTAGTTTAAAATCAAACATGAATTATTTTTCAGTGTTCCCTCAAAAATGAATTACATTATGCAAAATATAAAATGATGTTCAACGTATTGTAAAATAAATAATAATGAATTTCGTGTGTATTTTATAATTGAAAACCAAACAAGATTGTTTTATAATTACCGCATTGTTAACATAGAATTATGAATACCGTGACACGGAAATTTTGTCCCGCCTCTGCGGGTTCGACTGGGCCCGAATTCCGATTGTACCCTTGTCAACATTTCGTGATTCATTCCGTTAAATTTATAACTCTTCATCCTCTGGTTAGATACCCTATGTCATACTGTTAGGCTGCAGTTGGTTAGCAGTTGAACATAATAATTTATACTTTTTTTTAAACTTTGTTCTTGCACCATAACAATGGCCATCATAAATAATCATATACCTATATAATAATCGTATACGCAAAAACAATAAATAAAAAAATTTAGTTATTATAAAACTTAATTAGTCATGTGTTGTCACTTCTAGAGTTTTTTAGCGCTCTCCCTTTGGAGGGAGATTACCTGAATCATAAACTAGATTTTAAAAAATCTATTTCAACAACTACATAGTATATTTATTTTTATAATGTAGTTACAATTAAGATAAATGTTTAAAATCATTAAGCTATGAGGATACAGAAAAGCTTCATAAATTATGTGATGCTCTCTAATCTAATATTCCTTCCTTACCTTCATTCTTCATACCATCCATCACATTCCCCTTTCCTTATTCAATACAATATCTAAAAATTACTACATACCTGATAATAATATCACAATTCTACACATTAAGTACACTCTCACACATATTAGGTATTTATTTTATCTGTCAATCCAAGAAAAAAACCCAATGTATTTTAAATATTATTTATTGTAATGCAATTAATTTACTATTAATTTGTGTAATTAATTATGTACCTACGATATTTGTGTTAAGTATATATAATGTATATTTTTCCTTTGTTAATCCAGACACGGAATATAATATGCACAAATTGTCGACGAGGTAAAATATTATAAGAGGCATTGCTGCGCTGCAGTTTTAAACTATTGCAAGTACCGGCGTCTTACTTTTAATTCATATGGGCAATGGGCATGTATATGATTATTTTATTTACCAATAAATTTTATTACTACTATTATACTAAGTTGCTCACTTATACGTAAGGTTGTTACAAATCTACTTTTCCTGACACTGGCCCAAAAAGGACATTATTGTTACTCTACCTAAAATTGGAAATGAAAAAACATTATAAAAATATTTTATAAGTGTTTGAAGTCAGTTTTTGAATCGTAGTTTTTTACTTTTTAAGTGTATCTAATAAGTTATTATGTAAACTACAGTAAGATAAATGTGTTCATCCCTTTGATGATGATAATGCATGTAGCATCAGCAGACTTATAACATCAACTCCTCGATTTTTAGGAGTCGGTTAAAAATTGATAATATACATTACAAAAATATACTTAAAGAAGCAACTCAAAGATTCAGCACCCGGAAAATATGAGAAGCATGAGACGCGAAAACTGGACGCGAAAAATATAAAAATAAATTGTGACAAAAACGAAATTAGCCTCGAAGTGGCGACGGGGCTTTTCAAATGGGCTCTCTCACTGAAGAGGTCATTAGTGACGAAGACGCGGCGATACAAACTTCATATCCGCACGGAAGAGCGGGGGGATGATGGAGCATTTTGCCACTTCCCGTATCCATGCACAATGTAACGACGATGTTTGGCAATGATTCATGTCTTCCTGTTTGCCCTGACAACACTGGTTATGGAAGACGGCTGGGGATTGATAGTTACGTGTTTAAGATAAAGCCTGGTATATGGTCCATTCCGGGGGAAATGTAAACTGTCCGTATTATTTCCTTCACGTTCACTGTCAGAGAAAATCTTTAGGTTTATTCATTTGGCTTTTTGCACCGCATTGCAATGTAGAATATCAAATAATAACGTTATAAACGTTATTATTTGATATTCTACATTAAATTGGAAATAAAAAAATGACAGTTTATTATTCTATATTTTCAATAGCAAAATCAATAGTATATATCCGTTTTAAAAACCTACAGTCACATTAAAGCTAAAAGAACTTCCAGGCCACAAACTTTTTATGAAGCATAAAACCAATACAATAATGGCCTCTACAGATTGCTATTGAAATCGGGGATAGTGCACACGCTGCAGTGCCCATTACGCTTCTCATATTCCCATTCTAGGACCATACCGTCGATAATCGCGGCGCATGCCTTCCCTCTTAATTGTCGCTGGGCTATTGGGCACCGCGTACCTAAACGGCTCTATTGAAAACTACGCTTACATATTGTGAACTGGCTCCCAGCCAGCAGATTATCCGTGCCTCCGCTGCGATATTTGTGTCTCACGTACGGCATTCAGACGATCGAAAAACTTTTCTAATATTGTACTCTCACGGAAACGAGCATTAAACTTCTAATGAATAATATTATCATACTGTCAATATAATACAATATTATGTGAATTAATACGTATTAAAAAGATTTTGTTTCTAAATTGAGGTACACAAAACTAACAAAACACCGAATTAAAAAAGAATGGCAGTCGCGTGTTGCAAAATAAAGTTGCGAAATCTGAACAAGCCGACCGGTCTAGGGACGCAATAGACGGATTTGGTTATAGCTCCTCACAAATTCAAACTAAGGAGTGTATCGCGCGACCCGCAGGCTGATTATGTACCTCGCAACTGCAATTCGACAGCCGTGAATTGTACAATTGTGTACAATATCGCTCTCAAGTGTATACGTTTGACAGCGATATTGTAAACAATTGTACAAATTAGGTACGCCTGTCGAATTGCTGCTGCAAGATACATAATAATCAGCCTACCGGTCGTGTTCGCAGGATGTGGTCGGGCTTCGCGGTCGCTTAGAACCAAATGCTACTAGTCAGGGTTCCCCCATACATTGTTTTCACTTGATTAGTATCAAGCTAATTTTCCGTGAGTAGCTTCATTTTGATGAGTCGCCCAAGAATTTCTTGGATGGAACTCTTGTTTGTGGTAGCTATCAGAGATATCAAGGATAGAGTATGTCGATTTGGCGATTCCAAAATATTTATTAGTAACCGAATATTAATTTGTTAAATCTCAAGATTGTCATCTAAATGATCCGAAAAAATATTTGTCCGACAGAATCCATGGTTTGATCAAAGAGTTCCCCCATCTCCAAGCTGGAGATGGGGCCAGTAGCTGGCATGGTTACAATGAAACCGGTGTGGGAGTATACCTATTACTATTACACAGAATAATAATATGATATATTGATAAAATGAAAAAATGCTCTATTTCGAGTTCCTGTGGAATCAGACAGTTTCTGAGATAATAAATATCCGCTATTAATCTCCAGCTCTGCAACATATAGGCACGTGAAAAAATGGACGGACGTGTCCATTCGTAGTACGTTGATGTACAAACGAACTCACTTTTACACTTAAACCATTAGTTGGGATGGTTTGTTTACGATATGGGTATAGTTCTGCGATTTCTAAACTGAAATCTCTATTTCAGATTTATGGCTTTAAAATTCATGATTGTCAGTTTCGATAAAATCATTGATACCAAAGAAACCTTTCCCAAAATATGTATCAGTATAATCAAATTGGCATAATATATTTGGTACATATAGCGTGTATAGGTTGTCAGTTTGTCCAGCTATTCGCTTGAAATAAATCAAGAAGTTTGTTTGCATATGTGACCGCTGGACAGGGGCCAAGCAAATTGCGTCTGCAGACGAATAGTTGATAGCAGTCTATAGAGGATTCATCACGCGACTTAGTACTTGTTTGTCCATGTTTGAATTTGCCACAATATTGCAAAGACCATGGGGCGAACATTGAGTGCCTCTATCGACGAGATATTCGGTTATAATGTTCGATTGGGTAATGGGAATTTGAGACCGAAAAAAATAATTGTAGTACATAAAAGAAAGGCCGAAATAGCAAAAACACACACACACACACAAGACAGGTCGTCAAAAACACTACAGCTAAGTACCACAAAAACTATTGTAGGCATTATTACACCCCTAAATATATTTTTTTATCATTCCACGCAGAGCACTTTCACGTAACACTTTTCTGTGCTTATTTATTTTATTGAGAAAAACATTTACTTTTTTATGTTACGAGAATTCAGCCAATATAGGTAGGGGGATGAATATTTTTTTCATCATTCGCCGTCTACTTCGGCAAAATTACTCCCCATGCTCAATATTTTCAACATAAAAGTTTTTGGAAACTCTTAGTAGAATTTAACAAAATGAACCATCAGGGACATATCGCATGCGAAGGCGGCGCAATACATATGATACGAAGTGAAAACAATTCTTGTGAGTTTTTTTCTTAAAACAGGTAAATAATGTAAAGTAACAAGAAGTTGCATTTATGTTTAATATGTTCTAAAGTTAAACTCCTTATGATATGAATGAGAAAGTTTGTAATTTATGAATGGATGTTGGTGACTTCTTCACATAAAATGTACTACAGAGATTTGATGCTATTTGGTACTGTAGTAGTGTAGGCTCTGAATTGATATAACCTCCTTTTTATACCGGCATAAAAATGCCTGCGAGATTCTTTTGGCGCACAAAGTAACGGAAACAAACTAGTTATTAATAGCATAGCGATGCGAAGCAACTATTAAATACTAAACTAAAACCGAATCCTCACATTTGGTAATATGCACTAAAGGTGTTACAATAGTTACCTCAGCGAAGCAACTTCATAATCAAATGACTAACTAAAACCAAAGTTGTGATTTTGTTCCCGCCCCGGGATTGAGGCATGACTTGAATCTTCATCTAACGTTACAACTTGTTTGACAGTGATGTAATTTAAGATGTTAATATTCTCTGTTAATTCGCCAATCGTGAAGTTAAAATACTGTTACAATTTGAATGTAACATAGCGACACAGAGAGGGCTCATGAAAAAAAATCTAGCACAACGAGACATCAAAAAATATTATTCAATGCTTTAGATGATAAAAGATGTAACTACAAATAATATTTTTGTTAGGCTCAACAAAACGAAATGCTGATTTTTATATAGGTAACAATAAAAGTTATTTTAATAAAAATAAACTTCTTGTAAAATCACATACTTTCTGTTTTTTGTTTAAAATCAAATTCTGTATATCTCGCAAAATATTTCCATACGTAAATTTATACATGGAGTTTGGTCGAAGGCAATCAACTTAGAGATCAGAATAGAATATGGAATATCCATGGTGCAATCTGACTCCAGTTTCCATTCGAAATCACGAGATTTGACGTCAGTCGCTGTTACTATTACTTTATGTAATCTTATATATAAAAATGGATCGCCAAATGTGTTGGTAAGCGCATAACTCAACAACGCCTGGATCAATTTGGCCAATTCTTTTTTTGTTGTGTTTTTTATGTTCAGGAGCAGGTTTTTATGAAATAAAATGTGGCGGGTTCCGCGTTGAAAGTTGCGCGTTGCAGGTTCTGGGTTCCGCGTTGCGGGTTTGCGGGTTCCGGGTGCGGATTTTTGTTTCCTTTTTTATGGAATTTCATTTGTATGCTCAACGGAGTGGGCACGAGTCAGCTAGTATTTTATAAATTAAAGTACATTGACAAATGATAACTAGGGTTATGATAACAAATGATAACACCCATCTTGTTTGGCTTTGCTACTAAAGCAGGGGCCTTACTCTCCAAACTGATTCGGTGTTGATTCAGATTCGATCGTGCCGCGTACTACTGAACAAATTGATGTTTGTTTATCTTGACAGTTAGACAACTAAGATTAGTTGTCTAACTGACTGTCCGTTTGACAGGAGTCACTGCTCATCAGTAGAGAGTCTGGGAGTTAGACCATTTGATTGTAGTATTTATGTGTACCGCTAAAATTTCAACGATAGTCGTTTAACTACACAGATGTGTAGTTAAACGACTATCTTCGAAAATTTTTTTTTAACAACACAAAAATATCTGAAGTTTTATATAAAAAATGTTGAATACTACAACATAATATAGTAATATATTGTAGAATAATTGTTGTAAAGAAATAAGTACGAATGCTTAGATCTTAAAACAAGGCAGATAGAGCGCTCTGAACGTGTGGGTGAAGCCACTAAAACAAATACAAAGAGAATACAATTACATAAGGGAATACAATGAATTCCGGAAGACTTTGAAGTAAAAAAAAAGATTATAGTAAAGTGGACTAATTGTATTTGTTAGAACATAAAGATATGGTTGAAGCTCCACCGAGAGCAAAGCCTAAATGATGATGATGAGCACAGAAAAAAAAGGGCAAAATAAACCAGGTAGGTATATAAATAAATCGGCGTGTCCGTATGTCTAGGATATACTAGACATTAATTTGTGACGTCACACGGTTTGGGCTGACCGCTGCTGGGCCCTCGTTTGTAAGCATTGGGGTTGTAATTTCAGCTCGGAGAAATAAATCCCTATCACAGATACACTTACGTTCGTTGACTTGTTCGTTTGTGCGACTCTATTTAATATAATAATATAACAGATGTAAAGAGAGCAGTCACTATAACTTTGGGATATGATTATACTTACTACCTTTTCTCACTCTAGAAATGTTTTTTAACATAACAACATAATATTCAATCTAAAATTGTACGAATAAATTTTGTTGTAGGTAAAAAGCGTATATTAGATATTTTTTATAAAAATACAAAAATGAAAAAAATCAAGTTTTTTGCTTTTTCGTATTTTTTTTTGTTTTTCACAAAAAAAAACCATTTCCAAAATGAGGAAAGGTAGTATAATCGTATCTCAAAGTTATAGTGACTGTACTTTTTACATCCTGTATATGGACGCTTTCACACCACAATCGGGTCCCGTGCTAAATTTGTAAGGAACATACTGTGTACCAGACAACCCTTTTAGTTACATATTGAGTCATTACTTATTTTATAATATTATACATAAATTTAGTACTTTTATTGTATTAAATACAGATTTAACCCAGGAATATTGAAAAATTTTGCGCCCTCAGGCTGATGCCTGATTGCGGGATTCGAATCCGCGACGTAGTACTCGTACCCACCAAAATTAATTTAAATAATTAAATAAATTTAAGTAATGATATTGAATTAGAAATATTCTAGAATAAGATTCTAAAGAAGCTACAGCTAAATTACAAAAGTAAAAATTCTACCAATCTTAGTAATGTAATAGTAAAAGTCGTGGTAATCTTGGTTTCTGAAATATTATTATTTATTTTAGACAAAGACTCAAGCTAGTTGCTCATAAAAGGAATATGAAGAGAAAAGGAATACTTTTGTAGTATTTGATAAATCCAAATGGAAATCAATTTCATTAATGTTGAATGTCGTGACATTTTTATTTACAAGCTCCGCGTTTGTGCTCGGATGCTTTTCAAATTAAAATGGCCAAACCTTTTGTAAAGTCAATTCAAATTTCACAGTGGACATAGTAAAAATGTTCGTGAAAACAGCTAACCTCTTTGCGGCGACACGGGACTCTCGTTTATAGGGACAATGAAATTAGCATAGTAATGAAAAATATTGGTCGTACGTTCACCGGCCGCGCGCCCTCAACCAATTTACCCGGTCCAAATAAAACAAAAATTACCTGAACGTAAATGTAGGTTAATAAGACGCCAACCGATAGTACAAATATTTTGTAAATAGATTCAATGTAATGGTCGTTTGGAAATTTAATATATGTGTTTTAAAATATAATAACAACACTGTCTAAAATATTTGGAATAAATTTTATTGTAAGTATTTTTTATCTTTATTATTTTAAGTGATTTTTGTATAATTAAGTTTTTTTTATGTAGTAGGTCATGCGTTGTATCTATACATATACTGAGTATTTATAAATATATTCATTGATGATTCGAGATAGAATAAGTACTTACTTATGTAAATCTGTGCTCGAATCATAATAACGAGTACTTCCTAGGTACGAAATTCACGTAGTTCGACTGACTCGCGAAGTTTCTGTTTACTACCGCACTAATATTGACAGGTTAACGAAGTTATTTTTTTTATTGAAAGTATATCACTTATCAATAATCATACTAACAACCACGTTGCCAATGGCTCTCGATGTTCTTCACTTGACTTTGCCAGTTAAGTCTTTCAAAAGGAATTTGTCGCTGTTGCTTGTTGTAAAATCGTACTACTCGGTTACTGAATTTCAAAATGATAAGGCCCGGAAATAGTTGGACATGTTCAATATCTTATAATAGTTCTGTTTTTTAGACTTATGTATAGCAAGTTGTAATTTTGTTTACTAATAAATATTCTTTATTACTAATATTTATTAGTAAACAAAATTAGAATTATATTATTTATATATGAGAAATAAGAATAATTATATAATAAGTATTCTTATTTCTCATAGAACAACTGGAGACGATGTAAGATCGAGGTCTGTATGTAAATGTTATATCATGTGGCCATGTGTGTTGTGTACCTAACTGCTTTGTATAGAAAACAAAGTGAGATAAAAGCGTAGGTATGTGACAAATTCCCACATTTAATCCCGGTTTTACATAATTCATCGTTTCGCTAAGTGTACTTTATGAAAAGCTATTTTGTATTGTAAACACAGAATTCATTAGCTCGAAGGTGATGGCGGTGTTCGTGACTAAGCGGAGATAACTTGCAAAAATATTGTTTATGTGCCCATCGCCTTAAAATATTCACCCGAATTTTGCCGTGAAGTATTGCAAAGGAAATATTTTGGAGCGCCGTACGTAGGCTCAGTTATTTATGTATTGAACGAAAAATCTAGACTGCAGTGAGGAGATTAATTGAATTTTAGAAAGTTTAAAATTTGGCGTTTAGTAATCTTTAGTAGAGAATTTACGCTACTATAGTTAAACGAAGAAGCTCTATTTCCGCTCATAGAAGATATATTATGATGACGAATATTGCCTAACCTAACCTAACCTTTGGCATATTGATGACAAAAGATAAATAGAGTTCTAATTACCACCGAGCACGCACTTAAAGTAGGCACTTAAAAATTCTCGAAAGTAGGTTGTAAAGTAAATAATAAAACTTATAACAACCCAAAACACTTAAAATAATTTACAATGCTTAAAGAAGTTCAGCGTTTTTATAGTTTATGGTGCAATTTTAGTTTTTATTGCAACTATAAAGTAGCTAACATAATTCAAAGAAAAATCCGAGATTAAACATCACCGGTGGGAAGTTTCTGAATTTATTTTACACGAAGAAATTGCTGGCGGTTGGCCTTCCTTCCACGCCGGCTTCCTCTAGATATAAATAGCATGAAATTTCACCGAGCCACTCCGATTTCATGAATTTTTGTTGCTTCATATTTCGTGACAAATAGTTAACTATGGCTTCCTGTACCTGCTTAAAGTGGGTCCTTTGTGCAGTAAAACATTTTGCAATTTTAAAGTAATAGTTATTTTACGTGAAATATTGCGCCAAGGAAATAGTTTTGCATACGTGATATTTTAAAAATGTGATACTTCCAACCAATTTAAAAAGAAATATGTTTATTTTGTTTCATTTGACTTGCATAATGTTATGATTTATGGAGCTTAGTTTTATTACAATTTTAAACATTGAATGTTGTAACATGGTGTTGGTTTAAAATAGCCAAGTAGTAACTATAATTTTTTAAAACAACACGATTATATTGTTCTCTAATGTTTCACACAGATATACCAATAAGGATGATTAAAACGATAGGTTAGTTGTTGATGTTTAAGAATAACGTTCTGGTTGCTTAGAAAAGCGTTGCCGTCATATAGCGGCCGTGATACAGCGATGAATAAATGTTTTATGTAAACAAAATGTGACAGCTACGGCTAAGGAAACCAGAGATTAGGTAGTTATCACATGACACCGCCGCGCCAAAGACTCGCTGCCGTCGCCGCGGTGTCATGTAAAAACTGCCTTAAAGAAGAATAACGGTAGAAGTACCTATATAATTTCGCTTGCACAAAAATACTTTGCACCTGTCTTAAAAACTCCCGAAGGCAATTAAACAGGTGAAGAGTATATTATAATAATTGACAAGTAATACAAACTGGATCGGCGACACGTGTCCCCTGTCCGTTATTGACGAGCGCTGCGGCGTCGACAATGTATCATATCTTTCAATTAACGAAAAATATCGAATTAAAATGATAAAGCGCAGTTGAGTCATCACTTCGTTATTATACAGTATACGATCACGACCTTAATGTCTTTTGGGAATCGGTGATTCTGTCACCTTTTGTTATTTCTATACTTTTATTATGTAGTGTTATTATGTATACCTAAACAAAATTAAAAACTTTAAGTAACCCCCGAATTTAAGCAAGCAGTTAGGAAACTGATGATGATTAATTATTGATAATCCTGAATGATATACCCCACTGATCACGTCAACTTATAAAAACAAAGCTAAATCAAATTTGGATTTTAGATACGTTTGGGAGTTTCAAAGCCACACACGTACGTCTGTTAAGCTAGAAAGGTCAAGTCAGCAGAATCACTCGTTTTATATCTCAACATTTAGTGCTCATTTAGTGCTAATTAAATGCTGATAACAGACATTTAGTGCTCTGTTAGGTAGGCCAAAAAATAGAACACTGCTAGCTTTTCATTAAGCTAGCAGAATACCATTCGTCACCGCGCTATAATACAGTTGCAGCGAAAGGCACACGAGCTAATCATTTAGTGCTCATTTAGTGCTGCTTAAGCGCTGATAACAGATATTTGGTGCTGTGATAGTTGGACCAGAAATGAGCATTCTGCTAGCTTTATATTAAGCTAGCAGTGTACGATTCGTGACCGCGCTATAATACAGTGAGCAGCGTGAGGCAAATGAGCTAATAATTTAGTGCTCATATAGTGCTACTTAAGTGATTATAATAGACATTTAGTGCTGTGAAATTTGGACCAAAAAATGAGAACACTGCTAACTTTTAATTAAGCTAGCAGAACACCATTCGTGACAGCGCTATAATACAGTTGCAGCGAAAGGCACATGAGCTAATAATTAGTGCTCATTTAGTGCTACTTAAGCGCTGATAACAGATATTTGGTGCTGTGATAGTTGGACCAGAAATGAGCATTCTGCTAGCTTTATATTAAGCTAGCAGTGTACGATTCGTGACCGCGCTATAATACAGTGAGCAGCGTGAGGCAAATGAGCTAATAATTTAGTGCTCATATAGTGCTACTTAAGTGATTATAATAGACATTTAGTGCTGTGAAATTTGGACCAAAAAATGAGAACACTGCTAACTTTTAATTAAGCTAGCAGAACACCATTCGTGACAGCGCTATAATAATACAGTTGCAGCGAAAGGCACATGAGCTAATAATTAGTGCTCATTTAGTGCTACTTAAGCGCTGATAACAGATATTTGGTGCTGTGATAGTTGGACCAGAAATGAGCATTCTGCTAGCTTTATATTAAGCTAGCAGTGTACGATTCGTGACCGCGCTATAATACAGTGAGCAGCGTGAGGCAAATGAGCTAATAATTTAGTGCTTGATTAGTGCTGCTTAAGCGCTGATAACAGATATTTGGTGCTGTGATAGGTGGACCACAAATGAACATACTGCTAGCTTTTTATTAAGGTAGCAGAATACCATTCGTGACAGCGCTATAATACAGTTGCAGCGAAAAGCACATGAGCTAATAATTAGTGCTCATTTAGTGCTGCTTAAGCGCTAATAACAGATATTTGGTGCTGTGATAGGTGGACCAGAAATGAGCATTCTGCTAGCATAGCTTTCATCAATCACCTTTTCATGGCCATAACTAACATACCGTTAAAAAAAATTTCGAAATCGGTCAAGCCGTTGTCGAAGCGCACACGATGTAAGAATTTATTAGGTAATTTTTTTACACTTTGGGCTACATTTTTGGGGTTTTAATAAGGAACCCTATTTTAAAAAATATATAATATAGCCTATATTCAGCGCTAGTAGTGTAGCTTTCCAACGGCGAAAGAATTTTTCATATTGGTTTTAGTAGTTTCAGAGCCTATTTCATTCAAACAAACAAACAATCAAATGTTTCCTCTTTATAATATTAGTATTAGTATAGATAAATCTGTTTACTAATACCACTAAGTACATATATAGCAGCACTAATTGAGCACTAAATTATTAGCTCATTTGCCTCACGCTGCTCACTGTATTATAGCGCGGTCACGAATCGTACACTGCTAGCTTAATAAAAAGCTAGCAGAATTCTCATTTCTGGTCCAACTATCACAGCACCAAATATCTGTTATTAGCGCTTAAGCAGCACTAAATGAGCACTAATTATTAGCTCATATGCCTTTCGCTGCAACTGTATTATAGCGCTCTCACGAATGGTATTCTGCTAGCTTAATTAAAAGTTAGCAGTGTTCCCATTTTTTGGTCCAAATTTCACAGCACTAAATGTCTATTATAATCACTTAGGTAGCACTAAATGAGCACTAAATTACTAACTTATTTGCCTCACGCTGCTCACTGTATTATAGCGCGGTCACGAATCGTACACTGCTAGCTTAATATAAAGCTAGCAGAATGCTCATTTCTGGTCCAACTATCACAGCACCAAATATCTGTTATCAGCGCTTAAGCAGCACTAAATGAGCACTAAATGATTAGCTCATGTGCCTTTCGCTGCAACTGTATTATAGCGCGGTGACGAATGGTATTCTGCTAGCTTAATGAAAAGTTAGCAGTGTTCTATTTTTTGGCCTACCTAACAGAGCACTAAATGTCTGTTATCAGCATTAAATTAGCACTAAATGAGCACTAAATGTTGAGATATAAAACGAGTGATTCTGCCGACTTGACCTTTCTAGCTTAACAGACGTCACACACGTCAACTTGAAACACCCTTTTATTTTCGTCGAGGGCTCAAAAACGAAGATTGCATAAGGCTATTATACTGTTTTGGCACCTTACTTTTATGGAAGGTCTTACAAGTTTTATACTAGAAACATTTTACCATACTATCCTATAATGTTATAAAGCTGAAAATGTTGTTAATTAATTTGTTCCTAAGGAAAAGGATAAAGAAAAAATATATTTCAGTGTTGCACATAAATAATAGCTCCTGAGCACACCGATTTCGATGTCGGTGGTCGATTTCGTTGAAACCAGACCAGCTACGCAAAAGTCATTTTATAGTACTCAATAGGTACACAAGATGTGTGAGCATTGCTCACACATTGCTCACTGAGCAATACACAAGGACACTCTCTTTTCCTTTTACTCTCATAGCCCAGTAGGACGGTTACTATATAATATAATACCTATATCTAGACTAATATTATAAACAGGAAAGATTTGTATTTTTGTATATCACGAATAAACTCAAAAAGTACTGGACCGATTTTAATCATTATTTTTTCATTAGAAAGCTACATTATCACTGAGTAACATAGGCTATATAAAAATCAATTGCTGCTCGTTAGTCTCGCTAAAACTCGAGATCAGCTATTTTTGGTCTTGAAATATTCGTGAAGGTTTAAACGATTTCCATGCTCAACGAAGTGGGCACTGGTCAGCTAGCAATATTATATAGCCAATAATCTTTCCTCTACTAATATTATTATTGATTATTTTTAGTTATTGATTATAATTTTCAAAATTGCTGGTTTTATTTTACTATTTCACATGGACAAAGTAGGTGCAGTTTCAGAGCTTTATAATAAGCTGCTTGCAACTAAATACCTTTTCCCTTTATGTACGAGCGAGTTCTATTCCTACATCAAAGGTAATAACTGTGTTACTGAAACTATTATATTCTATGTATTCACATTTTGCTATTATAGATTCTGTACACACACGGTACAATGCATTCTATATAAGGGAATAGTTTGTGACAGTGAAAAGGCAAATGGGCAAATTGATTTCCTATGTAACCGTCTCCTGTAGATTTTGATATCATAGAATTAATTATACTAGAAGCCTTATTGAATTCAAACGTAATTGGAAATTTAACTTGTTATTTTCAAATTTCCTACGGTTTATTCAAATACACTGATAACCACTTTTTAAATACACATTTTGGAACAGTTTAAACTGTTTTCTAATGTAATTCTGTCTGCATATTTGCAGCACGAAAAGTTTAATATTTTGTGTTATCTATACTAATATTATAAAGCGGAAGAGTTTGTTTGTTTGTTTGTTTAAACGCGCTAATCTCAGGAACTACAGGTCCGATTTGATTAATTCTTTTTTTGTTGGTTAGTCCATTTATAGAGGAAGGTTTTAGGCTATATTACATTACGCTGCGACCAAACCCGTCGGGCGCCGTCGTCACCCGACGCCGCGATGCCGACGCCGATGCCAACGCCCGACGCCGCGACGCCATCGCCGACGCCCGATGCCTGACGCCGCGACGCCGACGCTGGTATGCCGACGCCCGACGCCGCGACGCCAACACGCGAGGTCGCGATGCCGACGCCTGACGCCGCGAGGCCGACGCCCGACGCCGCGACGCCGACGCCCGACGCCACGACGCAGACGCCAAACAAACAATTTACATTTGGGGACTTTCGTTGCATGCGCTGCATAAACGGTTTAAGTCGATCAAACACCACGCGAACGAAGTCGCGGGCACAGCTAGTTATTTAATATTATACAACATATTAAATAATGTTATTGGGATTTGTTTAATGCTTTACATAATATTATGTGTAAACAATTGTATAATGGGTTTCTGGTGTGTTTTTGGTGTCAGATTCCTAGTAGGTATGTTTATTCTATGAATTGTGTGTATAATAATATTGTATAACTAATATATATTTGTGAAATTATATAATTATAGTAAAATAGTGTATAATAATATATTTGTGAAATTAAATTGCTAAATGTAAATAAATGGCAACAACGAGTGACTGTAAAAAAATATTTTTTACAGTCCGTAGCTACCTAAGTTTAATTATGTTATTACACAAGTAGAAATTTTGTCTTTAATGATAACAAATTTCTTAAAACCTAAGTCTGCTATACTCACTTAGAAAGTATATAGTTCCTTCAGATTATCTTATAAGATTTTTCGAAAGTAAAAGCCCGATATTTTGACTAAACAAGAATTAAGTTTGGTTATAACCAAACTTTACTTTCGAAAACAATAATATTTAAAATAGCAAAGTTTAATTAATTTTAATAGTCCATCTCCTGCGTCATCGTAGAAAGGCGTAAGTTAATATTCAGTTAGCTAAGCCGTTTAATCTCTTAGAGTGGTTTAATTAAACATAACGTATGTGCTGTTGTGAGCCAAAACTAAGATACAATTTACTAACACTCCTCTATTTGCGCCCATGAAAATACTAAAGCTCATATCCTAGAACGCACAAAGTTTTGTTGCTTCGTTAATATTATAATATCACAGTGTACTCGTATTTCATTTTAATCTATTTTGCCTACTACATTGTATCTCTCAGTTAATAGATTTTGTACTAGTTCTTAGTGTTCATCACAAGAAAATTTAAAATTGTTAAATCACTTGTTCGTCTATCCGTAATTCCATATTTCGGTCTGTATGTATGTCTGTGAAGACATTAATTTCGTTCATGTCTTTAAATTATAACGGTATTGAGTTGAAATCATAACAGTTGGCTTGTATTGTCAAGCCCGTAGCCTCTTGAAGATGTGAAAAAAAAAATAGTTCAAAGTTGACGTATTAAAAGATACGGCCGACCCAGCCACATAAATATCGAAGCTCTCAAAGGAATTGTCTCGATTTTATCTCACCATTACTAACATATTATATTAAGGAAAAATTGTTACTAATTAAAATGCTAACTAAGTTACGGATGTACCCTTCTGAAATAAATGATTACTATTCTTAATCCATAACTTATGTACGTATTGCTAAATACTGGCATGGTTAATATAAATAGAAATAAAACCGCGTGTTTGGGATCTCAAGTGCCCGTAGCGACGATTTCATTCTATTGTTATATTATGCTTCAAGAAAGATATTATATTATTATACACCACATAATATATATTAAGCCTATCAGAGGTTCGAAAGTCTAGGACTAAGATGGAAACAAAAATTCACTTTTTCAGTTTTTACGAAAGAATAAATAACCAAACATGCATTTAGAGTAGAAATAAGAAATTATACACCAAATAATGTTGACGACCTCCGTAGCGCAGCGGTTCAGAGCGTTGGTGCTCGACCGAGAGGTTGCGGGTTCGAATCCCGCCGAGGGAACAAAAAGTTTTCAATGTTCCTGCGTCATGGATGTGTATCAAATTTCTATATTAATGTAATAAAAATCTTAAATATGTGTATATTATAGTAGCACAGGGCCAGATTGACGTGGTATGAAGCGTCTATAGATATAAAAAAAAACATAAATTTGTTACAAACAGGGCCAACGTGTTTTGTGAAATGTGGATAATACATAAATAGACAACAGTTTTTACGAATTATAATTAGTAAAGTCATTTGGCCGTAACAACGTGGTGGAATCTTAGAGGTATTTACGTCGTACGGCGGGTGTCGGGCGTGAGGAGAATGAGACCAGCCGGTACAGTCAGCAAAACTTTACAACTAATCGACAGAATTACCACCATCTGGAATGTGTTTTCATTTACTAGCTTTTTTATTCAATATCCGCCTACGAAAAGAAAAGCTACCTATGAACCAGCGAACCTGTATATAAAAAACATCAATAGTTACATCTTACAATAGTACAACTGAACAGAATCCCCAAAAATATTAATAAAACTACAGTTTTACTAGTGTGTATCACTGAATATCCAATTTTCAATTCAAAAACTTAAAACGAATCCCAGCCTTATTACCAAACAGCTGAATTTATGTAGAATTAAATATTTAAATTCAAAAAAGACATAAACTTGACATAATAAAATCTTTATAAAATAGTAAAAGAGGTTTCAACAACAGCCATTGAGTGATACTACTTTTATTCAAGATAGTCTTGCATTTATGGAGTTAATTAATTCATGAATAATTTACTCCATAAATGTTCGTAAATGTTGATTGTTCATAAATATTTTTTTCGAAAAACAGGCCCCAAAACATGCTGACTGTACATTATCGTACGTTGCGGTATCGAATTATGTCACTTAATATTTAAGAGCAAAAATTTTACCATATTCAATGAGCGTGCAATTGTGATCGGAATTTTTACGTGAATTCCCCCTTGGGTATTTTGAAGGTACAAAATAAAAGACAAAAATCCGAGCTACGTAATAGGTGGTTGTGTTTTTAATTGTAGGCTGTTGGTGATCGTAAATTGAAATGGATGTGGGCGAAAATAATGAGAATGAATATGACACGTTACTAGTTGGGGCTTATTTACTTCTAATTTATGTACATCTACTTTACAAGTACAATTTTTACATATTTATATATTTTTTTTATCTTTATTTTATTAAGGCCATACATCAAATTATTAAGCCGGCCTAATCAACAACATTGTAATGTTGTTTAATTAAAATTTGTTAAAAATATTATCAAGATTTCTTTAATGTCAACTATGTATAATATGAATCTATCACTGTATTCTATCTTGAAATCAGAACTTGAAGTATCATGTATAAAAAAATATAAAATTATTCTATTGCATTTGATATTCAACATAAAGTATTTTCTGAGAGATTCATTTCTGCCACATTCTATAAGTACATGATATAAATCTTCATATCGATCACATACTGTACAATTAGGGCTGTTATTTTTACCCATTAGAAAAAGGAACGAAAACATACTGATATATAACATTTAAATATCTATATTATAATATTAAAATTTTACAAGCAAGATTAAAATTTCATTACTCTCATTGATAAATTTCAGCAACCGAAACAATAGAAGATGTTAATCGTCTTTATATTCATGATCCGATTACTGTAAAATAATATTCCGATTGAATGTTGTCAACATCACGAATTAACCTACATGGGTGCGCAAAACATTTATCCAATTTTTGCTTCGTTATTCATAGTGGAATACAATGCTCCGAAATGCCAATGTTTGTAATAAAATCATGAATTCCTATCTAACAATTTGGTATTAAAATCATAAAGTGGAACGCGTTAAATCCGTTTTATTATTTGATTGTGAAAAAGCTATATGCAATATCATCATGTACTCTATCGATTTGCGCCGTTTCGGACTATTTTTTGGACAAACCGAACAGTCGGATGTCATTAGTGTTATTTATGAGTGCGTCGTGCCGCGGCCGGCGCGCGGACGTGACGCTAATCCACAAGCGACTATCAGCGTTTACGATTGTCAGCAATGACGGGTTTTTGAATATGACAGGCTCTGGCTAATTGCTCTAGATCCTTTTGTTCCTTGCAAAGGGCCTATTTTATGCCGTAGGGAAAATGCATTACGCATTCCCCAAGGCAGAGGGGTATACTGTCCCAGCCGCAGCTTTACCACCTGCGGCCTGCCATCAGCCGCTTTGAAAGGGGTGGCCCGGATCTGTCAAACACAGAAAACCCCCCCACGATCGACCGGTCTCCCTCATAACAATATGGGACCGGACTTCTTCCAAAGGACCTAACCTAACCTAACTAGCTTAATGCGAATGAGTCTTACGGATGTAGGCTACAATTTGTTTCCACAATACCCACTCAAACTACCTCTTTGCGTATTAATTTTGTTGCTGTACAATTGCTATAAAAATTTAAAAGATAACTAGAGTGCTATTGAATCATTTAGGTATTAGTTAACTGCTTTACTGCAAAATTTGGTCATACAATTTCACATATCACTGTGATTTTTGTATATAATATGGTATATTTACTAATATTTAATTAAAATTCCGTATCCAAAGGAAAAAAGAAGACCACTAGACTGCGCCATCTAACTCCAAGACGGACCACGATACTTTTACAGTTGCTGCTATACAAGTACTCAAACAGAATAAAATATAGATAAGGGGACTCCCATACAAAACACCCTCAGTACGCGGGTACGACTATATATTTTTTTGTATTTTTAGCAGCGGAATTCTCAATGCAACGAAGATCATGTTGAGGAAAAGTAATAAAATAATATTAAATGCTACATACAAAAGAAACCGAAGTCGAAAAGTCGACGCCTCTAACGGATTTATCACCCCCGCTTTACAAGATTACCTAATAGGACAGTGACGAATTGACTCCTCAACACACTCCGTCCCGTTCCTCCTCATATGGGAGCGAGATTGTGTCTCCCTTGCTCGCAGCGGTAATTAGGAGGCACCTGCATTTGTTCAGGTCACTAGGGATAGTGGCGAGACTCTATCTAGACGCGGTGTTAATGCCGCAAGATTGATGAACGGGCGAATATCGCCCTTATTAGACTAATGGCTAAAGAAGTGTCCAGTTAGCCGATGTAATTGAATTAGTCGCGTATAGGTAAGTAGTACATATTATATAATATAGTAGAGGTAAGAATGAGTTTTACAAATTTACGAGTAAATTAATGTACGAGTAAAATATTTGAAGTAGTACTAGAAATAACATTTTATTCATAATTGTAAAATATTTTAATTATGGTTAGCTTTCATCGATTTTGATGAGATTTGTCACAGATAATATACAGCACTCCATAAGGGAAATCGGTTTTTAACCGACTCCAAAAATGAAACGAGGCCGAATTAAGAACCCCCATTCTCAATTCGGCCTGTTGAACGAATATTCATTGTAACAACATTATAAAAAAATATTATTTCATACTTTTTAGATGTTAAATTCGGTTTTTTAAACGTAGTTTCTTTGAAATCAACAAAATGCACGTTTCGTGGAATTTATTTTTGAACTCACAAAATCGGTTCATATTAAAACGCGAACAAAATGTTACTCCGATTTCCTGTATTCACATTTTAATCCATCATTAATTTAATCAAAATACATGGTAATTGATGTATGGAATGAACGTTGCTGGGCCTCGCTGTATAGAACCCACTTTGGTTTAACAAAGAGCTTTGTAGCGGTGAAAGCCTAATCCTATAAACATATGTTAGCCTGGTTGTTTTCGAATAATATTACGACAAAAGTGAGGTGCCGGCAACACTTCGCTTTATGTTTATTAATCGATACCAGGCTTGCATATTAATTAAGTGTTTTGACCAGAAACTGTGTCATGCGAAAATAAAAGCTATAAAAATTCGAACGGTAGTTTTTGTAATAGCAAATACCTATATAACCCATTTATAAAACATTTGGCTTTGTAAGATTAAAAAATTTAACAATGAACAGGTTTAACAACTTTTTCATTGTTAGATTTTTTAATCTTACAAAGTCAAATTTATTACTAGCATAACTCAATAGTTATGCTTTATCCGAAAAGCATACCATTTGAAGAAATATTTTGTAAACATATGATTTGATTTTTTTTTGATATGATAAAAACGTGTTAAATTTGCAATTAATTAATATTTGAACTATAGCCCTATATAATTATGCTAATCATAGAATATTAATCGACTTAATTAACAGCCACTATCATATTTTACTGCTCTAATCAGAAAAATAGATTCGACTTTTGGTGGAATATCTCTCTACTAACAGTGTCACTCATGGATTGGAATGAAAAATGCATTGAGGTCATAAGTTATCCTACATTCACATCGAACTCCATATAAAGTATACTTTAAAAGTGATTCAAGCATGCTTTACGTACATTATAATGTAAGTAAATAATGCTTGAATATTAGCACTCATGTATTTTACACTTTGTGTAAGAAGAAAACGTTTTAAAAAACATAAAACTTTTTTGATAATTACAATTAAAATTCGAAAATTAAACACAAATAAAAGCAACGTCCCAGGTATACATATTATAGAGGCATTAAACGCGTGATTTGGTGGGGATTGGGATTTGTATGGGACTAAGGGATTAGGCTGGAACAAATGGTAAAATCCGAACTGTCCCACCATAATATGATAATTAGCTGATGCTCGTGACTCATCTATCTATCCATTAACAAACATATTACATTAATTTTAACAAACATACAAAAAATTAAATACACTTGATTTAATCGAAACCGGTTATGTTTTTGTAAAAATTAAAACGTAATTAAAAGTGGAAAAGTGTAAATAAAAAGTTGTGTGTTATTTATTTATTGTGAACATTAATTTCTATCAAGAACCAACAGTACATTCAATCAGTTATATAAACATACATTTGTTCAGGTTGAATCTAGCATATTATAGTTTGTTAGTTCGGGGAGTAATCTTAATTTTAACAATTTTGAATACTTGTTTTATTTCTTCCGAGTCGCATAATATTATTATGATGTT
Source organism: Celastrina argiolus (assembly GCA_905187575.2). Classification (NCBI taxonomy): domain Eukaryota; kingdom Metazoa; phylum Arthropoda; class Insecta; order Lepidoptera; family Lycaenidae; genus Celastrina; species Celastrina argiolus. The sequence continues at coordinate 17,244,521 of LR994580.1, read as the reverse complement.
TCACGTATAACATTTTTTACTTCATTTACATATTATATAATAACCACAATAAAAAAGATTTTAACTGGCATACGTAAATTATATAACCATGCAATCCGGACTATTATAATGAATCTATTGGGATATCTGTAATTGAAATGGAATCAGTATTTTAGGCACTGTGGTTAAACACATGGCAGACTGCTAAAGCCATTGCAACTCTGGGCTGCGTCGTTGTCAGGAAAATATGAAAAGCCATGAAATTCAAAAAAGGATTCAACACGATAGTTCGTTTATGAAAATAATAAAATTTAAAAGTACACAAGATAAGCTCCGCGAGGACGCGCACGCCGAGTACTTTTATGAACTTCCTACAACTGATTTACGTTTTTTAACTTTTCCGCTTGTAGTCGAGTGGTTTTACGATTTCGAGGGGCAATGCGGTTATGAACTTCATTCAACGGGAAGTACCGTAAATGAAGCCGCGCAGAAGAACATTTTAGTATGTCTTGCATATATTTTGATTCAATGATATATCTTCGACGACCTCAGTAGTGCAGTGGTTCAGCGCGTTGGTGCTCGAGGGAGAAGTTGCGGGTTCGAATCCAAGGGAACAAAAAGTTTTCAATGTTCCTGGGTCATGAATGTGAATGTGTAATTTGTGTATAATATAATAAAAATCTTAAATATGTGTATACTGTATATTATAAAAGTGTTTAATATATTTCCGCTGCCTGGTACCTGTAACACAAGTTCTTCGGATACTTCGCACGGGGCCAGATTGACGAGGTGTGAAGCGTCCATTGATATTATTATTATTATCTACATAAGTTAAATTGTAAAAAATTAGTTTAAAAACTTTGTAATTTCACTAATTTCAAAAACTGTGTGTTTTAAATTTCAATGTTTTTACTAAAAGACGACGCCGTTACGGTTCTGCTCGACATGTTAGGGTTATCAGTTGTAGCATATTTTTGTTGAAATTCCGAAAAAGCTTGTTAAGTTTCATTTTTAAATAAAATAATTTTTGATTTTTAAGATACCATACTGAAGGATAGTAGTGGAAGCATAGTCTGGACTGTAGTTTTGACACTTTCTATATTTAAGTGGCATTGAGAATTATTTAGTTTCAAATTAGATCATTTACACACTCTACGCGTTGTGTTATTGATTTTATAGATATTTATTTAAATAAATTTCATTGATTAAATAAAAATAAATAAAGGTTTTAAAGCTACTGTAGCAAATAATTATTATTTTTATCGACATAAAGAGCGTAGCATCTCGTAGCTGTACTACGTAACTCGTAGCAGGTGTGCTACAAGCTACGAACTGCTGCTACGAGCTGCTAAGGAGTATTATATAGCTTAGAAAGTTTTTATCGCATGAAAACTGTACCACTCAATACAGATGTGTTATACATTGTAGTCAAGTTAGTATTGTTTTTAAAAAAAGTATTTTTATTCGAATACGGCGACGCCAAAAGTGAAAACAAACATAATAATATAATATGTTTTCGTATGTTTGTTTCGCCGTACTGCTTAAACTATTGATAAAATTGTAATAAAAGTTGTGTCAATAGATTTGTACTATTAGCCTGAGTAACGTAAAAAGTAAAAAAAAATGGGTAATTTAAGGTCTTACATAAAAATTGGTTATTTAACAGCTTTAAAAACTCTGTTGCATATTTATTTTCTTCCACAACAAGAGTGTTTTGACCTTTCAAAGTGATAGAATATTTCGGTTTAATGGAAATTATTTCCCTTAAAATCCTTTGATTTTCAAGTACCAGTTATTCTAGTTATTACTTTGAGTTATTCTACAAAACAAGTGCCTCTGTGCACTTACATATTTTTAATCAAATTAAGTATTTATTACACCTACAGGCAATGTACTTTTGAAAACTGAGCTGTTCCGTTCCATAATATAATATTGCTATGGGGCATAATGTTTCAGATTTCAATTTTAATAAAACAATGAAATCATCACGATGAAATGGTACTAACCCAAAATTTGGGGGCATGGCAGTGCCCCCGCCAAGTTGAGCACGGCCGAACCATCTTTACTCGAAGCACTTCAGGCCATTTTCGACCCCTTATAACTTCGTTGTGCATAAAACTAGTAGACTGCATTTTACTAAGTAGGCATTGTGTAAATACGGTATATTACAAATTTCATTCAATTTGAACCAGTAGTTAAGAATTATAACTTCTCAAAGTTTCTTTATTTTGTGACTCACTCACTGACTCAGTAAAAGTATTAGACTCTTCTAGCAGACATAGAAGCTTCAAACTTGGAACACAATAAGTATTTAGTGTATAAATAAAGGGAAAACCTACCACTACCCACTTTTCGACAATAACACTAGTTTAAGTTAATCTTCTACAAAAATAACAAAGTACTTTTTACACGTTTTGTTTTTGATGGGCTACTTGTGAGATAGATAATAATATATATCTCACAAGTTTATATCTCACATTGTATACTCATGCAATTGCCAAGTCAATCTACTAATTTATTTAAAACATGAAAGATTTTTAATAATATTGATGTGATTACTATAAGATGTTATTGGACCAACCGACTTGCCCCAGCTTGGCATCACATGGATCACATAATTTTTTAGGGCAAAAGATCCTAGTTTCGAGACTTGACACTTATCACAACTTTTGTTTGTGATGGGATACTTTTATATACTTAATTTTCAATTTAACTCAAGTTATAGTAAATATTTTAAAATAATATCACTGACATAGCCAATTTAAACTTTATATGTTTGCGTATTTGTACAAAAAGTTGCAGCAAATATAAGTAAAGCAGAAAATTCAAAGTCAAAGTTTTCAGTATCATAGTAATTAACGTTGGCAATCAAGCTAATTCCAGCTAAGTTTGAGCAGAAACATACTTGTTAAGTACATTAAATACAGAAAATCTAATTAGAAGACGAGCGATGTGAAGAATTAAACACTGCATTATGTTTCTCTCATTTCATTTTATATAACTGAAATAATTTTGCAGAGAATTTGAGGAAGATGATATCGCGTATGTGGGAATTTTTGAAACAATTATTTTGTACTAGCTGTGCCCGCGACTTCGTACGCGTGGAAAAGTGATTTAGGGCACTTTAGTATTTTTAAATATATTTTTAGTTTATTGGCGCAACCGCTGAGAACTTTCGCTAATAGGTACTTCCCAGTGCATCCCAGTGTTGATCCCGATCCAGCAAGACACGTACCCGGCAAGCCTCTTGGTATGCAGGGTATAATAATAATATATTACTATCCTTTCGAAGCTCGGCAAAAGAAGTAGGCCTTCGAACAATATGTAGAAGTCAGCAAAGGTATTCGAAGTTAGGATAATATTATTCGAATGCACCGTATAGACCCAGACAATTTTTCACGTTAATTTAGTAAAGTATTTAACTTCGATGTCCGTCTGTCTGTCTGGGTGTCAAAACTTTAACACGTGTAGGTATCAAGCTAAAAATCATATTAAAAACTCAGCTCTACTGTCCCTTCTGGCTGTGAAAAGAAACAGGCATCTTGGCCACATCTACCCAAAGATTCAGCCGTTTATATCGCTAATTTTCGCAATTTTCGACACGCCAAAGGGAACCAAAACCTAAAGGGTACTTCCCGGGAATAGAAATTTGATATGAAGCAACATCTTAATGCACTATTAAAATGTTGCTTCATATCAAATTTAAACGACATAGGATAAATTGCGAAACCATAAAAATATTTTCAATTTTTTAAACTTATTTACCGTTTTTGTCATTAATGTTTTGAAGTATTATTAAATTTAAACTTATATTGCAATTACTAAGGTCTTTAAAACGGAACTCTCGGTTAGACATGGGCGCAGCGGCACGCCCCGCCGAGGATCCAGCAGGCACAACTGAGAATCGAATCAGTTCGATCTTAACGGTTTTTGGTGTTTTATTTGGTAGATTCCTTTGAAATTAATTAGGTTAAAGAAAACCGTTAGAACGTAACTTTTTGTACACCAGACCATATCAATCGACAGAGAATAAAAATAAACAAATATCTTCAAATCAAAGCGACATCTATACGCCATACGCCGTACTTACACGATTATTACTGGGGGCACAGTTAGCGGCTGTGCGTGGTTAAATTCATACTACCGGTACTGCCTGTTAGCACATTTTAATAGTATTTTTTACCCAGCAGTGGGGTGGAGTTCCTTTGGTTGACCTTCGCCAAAATTCCTACCTACCAGCATCTGATACCTACACTACACCCCGACTCGGATATAAGACGTCACGCATCAGCCTGTATCGCGCGGCGCCGCGATGCGGCGGTCGAATCACGGCGAAACGATTTTAATTTTGCTATATTATCTCCTAAACTATTAATTATACTTGCTAGGTATAAAGGGCAAATATAGTCTTCATGAAATTCTTAAGCCAACTAACGTATTAAAAATGATAAGGATTAATACCGTGATGGTATAAATAGTTTACCAAAAACCGCTTAATTGCCCGTTTTTTTAGATTATCGCGAAAGGCTTTCTTTTAATAATACAGTTAATTAAGTTGATTTATACAATAAATGATAATTTATTTCAATTTGTGAAGCAAGTTCAAAAATACAATTTTTATATTATTATGACACTGTGGAAACACTCTTCTCAGAAAAAAAAATCTGTTAGTTAGGTACTTATTTCAAGTTCTAATCTACTTTATTGCCACATTCTATTGCTTCGCGTCACTGTGTAAGCGATCCCCCCGCGCCCCCCGCATGAACCGTTCGTCCGCAGCCCGCGCGCGCGAAATTCCTCCGACTTGCTTCCAATTTATCGTCACTGCTCGGCTCCTATGTATCGTAGCGTTATGTTATATAGCCTATAACCTGCCCAGGAATATGGGCTACAATCGTACCAAGTTTGGTTAAAATCCCTTCAGTAGTTTTTGTTCCTATCGCGCACATACAGACAGACAGACAGACAGACAGACAGACAAAAATTTTACTAATTGCATTTTTGGCATCAGTATCGATCGCCAATCATCCTCCAATATGTATTTTGAAAAAATATTCAATGTACAGAATTGACCTCTCTACAGTTTTATTATAAGTATAGATTGTAGTAGACTTGATTATAAGATTATTTTGTGTGCATTCTATGTTTTATGGAGTCATCATTGTTGTTTCAGCTCAGCACGTCCTAGACATAAGCCCAGTTACATCCGCAACCCCAGAACGTGGTGTACCTTCCGCCAATGGCGACCCTAACGTGATGACGGGCTAAGACGGGGTCAGCTAAGAAGGCCTCCGTAGCGCAGTGGTTGAGCGCGTTGGTGCTCGAACGAAAGGTCGCGGGTTTGAATCCCGCCGAGGAAAAAAAAAAACTTTAATGTTCCTGGGTCATGGATGTGTATTAAATTTGTGTATAATATAATAAAAATCTTATATAATAATATGTGTATAGTAAAAGTCTATACATATAATAAATCTGTAGAGGGGTCATGTCTGTACATTGAGAATATTTAAGTGAAAATCAAAAAAAGGGGGTCTATAAGGGCCACAGAACCTAAAAATAACATTTTTGAACAAAATGTCTGTCTGTCTGTCTGTCTGTCTGTCTGTCCATATGGGAATGTTTGTCGTCGCATCACGCTAAAACCAATGTATGGAATGAAATGAAATTTGGCAGGCAGGTAGCTTACGACTTGAAGAGCATTATTGGAAATTGTTATCCCGAAAAACGAAAGGGTTCCCGTGGGATCTTAAAAAAATTGTAGCTACCTATTTGACGGTATTTCAGCCATACTACTGGACGTATTTTAATTAAATTTGGCAGGCAGGTAGCTTATAATCTGAAGAGCATTATTGGAAACTGTTATCCTGAAAAACGAAAGGGTTCCCGTGGGATCTTCAAAAAATTGTAGCTACCTATTTGACGGTATTTCAGCCAAACTACCCAACGTATTTTAATTAAATTTGGCAGGCAGGTAGCTTATAATCTGAAGAGCATTATTGGAAATTGTTATACCGAAAAACGAAAGGGTTCCCGTGGGATCTTCAAAAAATTGTAGCTACCTATTTGACGGTATTTCAGCCAAACTACCCAACGTATTTAAATGAAATTTGGCAGGCAGGTAGCTAACGACTTCAAGAGCATTATTGGAAATTGTTATCCCGAAAAACGAAAGGGTTCCCGTGGGATCTTCAAAAAATTGTAGCTACCTATTTGACGGTATTTCAGCCATACTACTCAACGTATTTAAATGAAATTTGGCAGACAAGTAGCTTATGATCTAAAAAGCATTACTAGAAAATTATTATCCCGAAAAACGAAAGGGTTCCCGTGGGATCTTCAAAAAATTGTAGCTACATATTTGACGGTATTTTAGCCAAACTACTCAACGTATTTAAATGAAATTTGGCAGGCAGGTAGCTTATTACCTGAAGAGCATTATTGGAAATTGTTATCCCGAAAAACGAAAGGGTTCCCGTGGGATCTTCAAAAAATTGTAGCTACCTATTTGACGGTATTTCAGCCAAACTACCCAACGTATTTAAATGAAATTTGGCAGGCAGGTAGCTTACGACTTGAAGAGCATTATTGGAAATTGTTATCCCGAAAAACGAAAGGGTTCCCGTGGGATCTTCAAAAAATTGTAGCTACCTATTTGACGGTATTTCAGCCATACTACTCAACGTATTTAAATGAAATTTGGCAGACAGGTAGCTTATGATCTGAAAAGCATTACTAGAAAATTATTATCCCGAAAAACGAAAGGGTTCCCGTGGGATCTTCAAAAAATTGTAGCTACATATTTGACGGTATTTTAACCAAACTACTCAACGTATTTAAATGAAACTTGGCACAAAGGTAGATTGTAACATGAAATAACCAACATAATATTTTTAACCGACTTACAAAAAAGGAGGAGGTTTCTCAATTCGTAAATATATGTTTGTTTTTTTTTTGTTTCTTCGCGGATATCTTCATCGTTTCTGAAACGATTTTAATTTTTTTTTATGCTGTGTAGGGTATAATTTAAATTTGATCCCATTGTCACCAAATGGTGACCTGATGATGGGATCCGTGAGGAATCGAAGGAAATCCTCAAAATTTATGTGGAATAATATATTGATTTTGATTTTTTCTGAAGTAGTCTAATCATATGTTACCAAATAGTTAGGTTTTGCACCATATCCTGGATCTATAATATCTGGCTTACGCCAGAGCAGCAGTATGCTATATATTTATATATATATATATATATATGTTGAAAAATGTGTGGGCTTTTTCTCTTTCTACAATTTTTTTTTATCTAATCGTTTTTGTTTTTCATTTTCCGTCCTCAAATAATCGTCGTCTGATCATTCGAGAATTATCCCTACTCAGTCTATACCCATCACTAAAAATCTGAAAATTAAATAAAAGGAACAATTAAATTTACTTCGCACAAAGTAATACTTATTTTCCAGTACAAGTGAAAATAATTATTACTTTGTGCGAAGTAATTTATTATTACACTTAGGTTTTGCAAATACGATTAATAAAGTATAGGCGTAGTATAGTTTGTTTTCAAGATATGAATGAGATGTCATAGGTACATTTAAATTAGAAAAGTTATGTCAATATAAGTAAGATTTATGTTTTTCATGATATTTTTATTTATTAGTTTTTATGCTAGGTACGGCTTGGGTCTTTTCTTTCTTTTGGACTTTTGTTATTTTGTCGTCTAAAGGAAGTTAGTACTTTAACCGTAAAGTCCCAAAGTAGGCTACATGTTTGTTAGCGTGGGTAATTAATAAATAAAAAACCGGGCAAGTCCGAGTTGGAATTGCGCACCGAGATTAGACTTTTAAGAATTTGGCGCTCGGCGCCAGCAGCGCAGCATCGGTGTGAAAACGATCATCGTCTGCAGTCGCTGCGGCGTAAAGTCCATACAAATCTCAGTACAGAGATCTTCGTCGCGTATATGAGCGTACTATCAAGTAGTCCTGTTCACATAAAAGAAAAAAAAATATTATACATACAGACGAATTGAGAACCTCCTCCTTTTTTTGAAGTCGGTTAATAATACACGGTCATTTTTCGACCTGGTAGTAGGAATTGTTAGCATTTTCATAGAAAAAATACCTCAAAACATTCACGACAAAAACGGCCATTATTTGACAGTAAACTATTATTATTACTCCATCGGCCTACTTCTTTCTATACCGTCTATAAAGCAGCATTACTATAAATTAGTTAAAATTGAAATTGAAATTGAAATATTTATTTGCATATTGACGTTTGACAAAATACAAAGTCTACCCTTACGGGTGTACATGCAGTGCGTTTAAAACTAAATAACAAACATTTTTATACTATAACTAATAAGACTAAACACAACTAAATATAATTATTTTCTTTAAAATCTAAATAGTCCTTAATACTATAGAAACAATTTTTTACCAGCCATGTTTTGGTTTCTTTTTTGAATTTATATAAAGATATATTTTTAAATTTATCTGGTAAATGGTCAAATATATCTATACACATTATATATGAATTTTTAGACACTAATGATAAGTTTACTCGTGGTTTATGCAGTTTATTTAAATATGTTATTCTTAAATTACGTTTAGTTATATCTTTATTTTGTTCAAATAGATACATAAATTTATAAACAAAAATACATACCTCATAAATATACATAAATGTCGTTTGGATATATTTTAAATATCCAAACGACAGTGTTCATAAACTAAAAATGTATTTGAACTGCTGCTCTAAATCACTTTTCCACGCGTACGAAGTCGCGGGCACAGCTAGTATTAAATATATTTCCGTTGTCTGGTACCTGTAACACAAGTTCTTCGGATACTTAGCACGAGGACAGATTGACGTGGTGTGAAGCGTCCATAGAAAAAAAAGATAATAACTACAATATATTAACATCATTACAGCATTTTGTAGAGTAAAATAAAATAAAAAACGTTTTATTTCCAAATGAAACTTAACAAGCTATTTTCGGAAAGTCAACAAAAAAAACAAGCTACACTAGTAAATAAACAATAACATTAACCATGTGTTATTATAATTATTAATCTTGCCTCATTTTCGGTTTCACAATAGCCCAGTATTTAACGGAAACAAAGAAATCGAACCATTTGAAACAGTTTAATAAAGAAGTAATAAATTAAGCAGGTCATTTAAGCGAATGAATAGCCCCGTAATAGAGTGTGAACTGCAGACGACCCACAAAAGAAAAGTAGGCAGGCGAGGCTTTGTTCTTAGCGGAGTACTGAAGTCGTTTGTCGACATTATATCTCGCTGATTCGACGTTTACGGCGATCGGCGACTTACAGTAACTGTTACTCATGACTCCACTATTAGAAGTGTATAAATCTTGTCTACTACTGATTCTTATTAATGCGAGTAGGAAATTCACTCACATATTTATAACGAGAGTCCTTATATTCGTCGTCTAATAATTGTACCACTACTAATTATACTGTAAACTAAAACTAAAAAAACTATAGTTACACCAACAGTTTTACTTAGCACTGAATCAGGTTGACGTGATTTACAATTATATATATTTTGTCCGTGTATGAATTACGTGTGTAATAAGATATTTGATTTGAATTGTTTTGTTGTTTTCTTGCTGTTTGACTTAAGGCATATTAACATTACACATTATAACAACAAAGTTTGACGACCTCTGTAGCGCAGTGGTACAGCGCGTGGTGCTCGACCGAGAGGTTGTGGGTTCGAATCCCGCCGAGGGAACAAAAGTTTTCAATGTTCCTTCATGAATGTGTAATATAATAAAAATTTTAAATATAATATTATGTATAGTATAAAAGTATTACATATATTATATTTCCATGGCTGGTACCTATGACACAAGTTCTTCGGATACTTAGCATACTATAATACTACCTACCTACATTATTTCGCTACTACTGTAATTTAATATTTTATTTTGCTGGTAGTTGTAAAATTTAATATCTTGAAAGCCTAATACTGTAGCCAATTAACTGTGCATCCACTATACTGAGGCACAAAAGCCGGGATATAGAGCAATTTGATACAATTCGCCCATACGTGGCCAATATAGATACAGCTGTGATGAATGAGTATTTTGACGGGCCGGCTTAACTTCAGATCGATTGTCCAGATAGTTTCAAAGTTTCCCTCCAAAAATTCAATTTTTAAGTAAACCTTTTAAAGTTTCGACAATTTGGAATATTATAGATAAACAAAGTTGTGTAAGTAGTCGAGGAGAAAATATAACTTACAATAATAATATACTGGTGACTTTCATTTTGTAGAGTAAAATAATGAGTATTGAAAAAAAATATTTACTGTTTATTAACCTATGAAAGTGTAAGTAGGTTAAAGCCAAATATTTGCGATACTTCTTAAAAACCTTTGCATTTCATAATATTGGTTTACCTTAGCACAAATTAACGAAATTAGAACTCTTGTAATGAAACATGTATCTTCTTGTGTATTATTTATGTATAAAGTTCAATTCAAACTTCTGTCCTAAAATTACCGCAACTTGTCGCATCTGCTGACTGAACTGAACTGAGCTGTCTTTAACACCAAAAATGCAAGAAGAAAAAAATACATATTATATTATCTGCAAGAAGGACACATCCAATCATAATCTAGCTCTAATTAAATCATACATAATGGTGGATAATAAAAGGTGGATAGTTACCTAGGTTAATACCTGGGATAATTAGCTATTAATTATGAACTCAGTTAACTATCCGCCTATAACCCTACATAAATAAAATGTGCCTAAGTGCTGCTATTACTCACGATGTAAGTAACACGATGGAAGAAGGGAAGGAAAAAATATGTAAATTGACATAACCTAACTGGTTGAATTTTATACGAACAGCACTTGGCAATCAATTATAATAGTTTCTCACAGTCGGTGGCCGATTTTGTTGAAACCAGACCAGCTACGCAGCAGTCATCTTTAGTGCCCAAGTGTGTGTGCAATACACAAGGACACTTTATTTTCCTTTTACTTCCATTACCCAGTGGGATGAATAACCGACACGACTGACGAGAGAACAGACGCAGGAACAACTTTTTACATGCCCATCCGACACATGGATCATCTCTCTTGTCAGACAATCAGGTGATCAGCCTGCATTGATCTTACCAAACCTGGTAGCAAAATTTTTTGTTGTTCCAATGCGGGAATTCAATCCAGGACCTCCGGGTCCAGAGCCAAGCTCTATACCACTAGACCACACATGCGATATCAATAAATGCTATTGTGTCAAATAAATTCTATACTGAATTTAAATCAAATAAATTTATACTGTACGTACAAAAGCAAAACAAAAGTAAATAAACAAAGTTTGATTAAAGTATAAACATAAAATGCTTTAACGATTTTTAAAAGTTCGTTCTTCAAAAGAGTAGCGAAGTTAGAATAATAAATAAACGATTCCTCAGCGGCAATCCACATAAAACTAATGGCATGAAAACGGGGCTACTGAGGCGAAAACCTGCGATAAAACTTATCAAAGTGTCATTAAATTAGATATTTTACTACCTAACGTGTAATATAACTCTAGGAAATTAACAAATAATAGACCGTCATTAGGTATCTATCAGAAAATTGGAAGAAACAATATATCGTAATAAAAAGAAGTAACGGTTGGAACATTTTATTGTAATTCCGATTGGAAAATCATAAGAATTATTGTCACATAAGACGATTACCAATTTGTGAAAGGAATCATGCAAAATATGTATTTTGTTCGCTTTTCTTTTGTTATTTCCATACAAATTTTACTTTTGTAAACTTTTTTTTTATTTCGCAAGAGAAATGCATTACGCATCCCCCAGCATCCCCGAGGGGTATGTGGGACTCCCGGCTCACTACGGCCGGTTTACCCACTTGAACCACTTGCGGATTGCCATCAGTGCCCTGGATCTGTCTAAACACAGGCCACTTCCCCTCGACCGGCCGGTTCCCCTCTTTAGGGACCGTACTTCCATCAAATTAAGAGAGCGCTCTGGCAATACTTTTGTATACCTACGCAATAGCGTCGCGAGCACAGCTAGTACGTAAGTGGTGGTATAATAATATCACCACTTACGTACTAGCTGTGCTCGCGACTTCGTTCGCGTGGTTAAGTGACTTAAACCATTTATGCAGCGTACGCAATGAAAGTCCCCGAATTTGAATAATTTTCCCCGTTTTTGCAACATTTCTCATTGACGCTTCGCTCTTATTAGTCGCAGCGTAATGTTATATACTATATATACTATAAAACCTTTCTCTATAATAAATGGACTATCCAACAAAAAAAAAATTCAAATCAAACCAGTAAATCCTGAGATTAGCGCGTTTAAACAAACAAACACTTCCGCTTTATACGAATATTAGTATAGATGTTCATATTAGTTTGCAACATCTATTTCCCGTTTTTTTAAGGTGCCGCGAGCAAAGAAATAAATAATTTACTGATGCCAGCACATTGCGGCTAAGCCCGTAATAAATACGTATTTCGACGTGCGATACCTAGTTTGTATAAAGATTAAGTGTTCAAAAGATCAGAATGTTTTGTGTAATATTTAAGATAACCAAACAATCGCTTTTTGATCTTTTTAGGATTCCTAGGACTAACCAAACTTAAGTAGCTTAAACATTTTTGATAATATTCACGTTTTTTACCGCGTAGTCCGCTCGACGAATGTTTTGTTACTATGTAACTGTAAATATAGTTTAGTTATCTAGGGTTGAATTGACTGGTTGACACACAGGCCAAACCTAAGGCTAGAAAATTTAAATTTCGCACTCGTATTTCCTAAGACAAAGATCTCACCTAAGAAAAGATTTTTCGATATTCAACTCCCTTGGGTGTAATTTTTTTAACACGTAGCCGCGATTAGAAGCTATCAATTAATAGGAATGGATAAAATTTGATATAGTCATAAATTGTGTTTGTCCTCGGTTTTGGCATGATAAAATATTAATATTTCTATATTTTAGGGTTGGAAGTGGAGTGGAGAATCACTCCACCTCAACGTGTGTGGGGCAAATAGGTATTTAAAAAAACAAGGACTCATACATGACTTTCAGTCAACCTCTTTCGAGTAATCGGCATCCGAAGTGGTTTCTAAGTTGTTCATCCCCTGGGGCTTAAAACTATAAAATATCTAGAAACTTGTAACTTTCCATACCTTCGTAAATTGATAATAAAATCTCTTAGGAAAAATGGTTTTGAGCAAAATCAGAGTGTAAGTTTTAAAGTAACTAATTTAAAGAAAGCTATTGCGCATTGACACGGTTTCCACAAAATGGTAACGTCCTTAGACATATAGTAAAACACAAACTACTTTCACTTTTTTCCACTTTATTTGTTCTTTTACATTAATAATTACTAATCATAATGTTAATGAAATAGTTAATGAAATAGTTAAATGACTAGTTCTTGTAAAAATATATGGAAATAATCCTAATAAATTATTAAATAAAATATATAATACACGACCGGTTTCGACATAGTTATCATCAGGTGTCACTATGTCGAAACCGTAGTTTGTGTTTTACTACATAACATGAATTTCCACCAAGAACCTACAGTACATTCAATAACATATCTCCTTTAGACATGTCCCGACAAGTTCTTCGTAGATTTTATATTTGAACCTATCATGCTTCGTAAAATATAGATATTATAGATAATATTATAGATATTATAGATATTATAGATGTTATAGATATTATAGATATTATTATAGTATATCCAATAAGTTGCCGAAGAAATCAATCCGCGTCACAACCTTGGGTTAAGGGCCAACAGTTATTTTTCGCATACAGAGAACAATTTTGAAATTTATGACACTTGACTCGTCTAGCTGGGCCCGAGGGGCTTAACCTGAAATGGACGCGGCTGGCAGCGGGAAAATATATTTTCAAGTTTACTGGTCCATAAATAACGGTGGAGTGACAGCGCGATGATAAACTCCCGGCGAGAGTTCATCTCACATCGCTTACTGAATATTGAACAAATGTAAGTGTTATACAATTTCACAGATTATAAATTTACAACTCCATAGGAAAAGTCCATAAATAAATAATAAAGATTCAAAAAAAGTGGTAGGAAACAGTTGTGATTAAAATAGACTTTTTTTTAAAACGAGATTTCTTATGATACCCTTAATTGGCCGACCCTGATTAGTATACAAGGTGTAAAATAAATGAGTGATAATACTTTAGGGTGTGTATGTGCTTCCTATGTAGAAACAGTGAAAATAGCAGCGCTGAAAGACTTACTTTTGACTTTCATGTGTCTATGAGAAATACCCCAACATCGTAAATTTGCCCATGCAATAATTAAAAAAAAACTGTTTCTGCGCTGGTACTTTCACAGTAAGCTCTATATATGGGACCTGTACACATTCTAAAGTATTACCACTCATTTATTTTACAGGCTGTATAGAGACAAAGTACTTGTTAAAACGAGCTGAAAAGTGAAAATCCGTGCGGTTGTGTCGTTTTGCTCAGATTTCCCATGGCCACCTATCAGCTCCAGGATCGGATCAGCTTCATATCGTCATCGTCATTTTAGCTATGACGTCTACTGCTGGAGTTAAGCCTCCCCCAAAGTATTTCATGTGGTATAGTTGCCTTAACTCGCCACGCTTGGCAGGTGGGTTGGCGAGCGCAGTGCCTTTTACGATACGCACGGGAGAGATGGTTGATAGGGAGGTGTTATTCTCCGTCCCGCTCTATCCTCCAGCTTCATCTAATTGTAATATAATTATCACCTAACGTACAAATGTATGCGGAATGTAAATTCAATCGGACAATATAGATATAGGTCAGATAGAGATAGATAGTATAAGTTTCATTACAATTTTTTTATAATTTAGATTTCATTATACACGGGAAAAGGTATGTCTAAAAGAATGAGAAAACGGAGGGCTCCAATGTTCACTATTAATATATATTTTAGAATCAAACCAATAAAAACTAAAAGTAAATAGAAAAGCTTCCTTGAATAAAAAAATATTTCCACCGAACCCATAAAACTTTCAAATAAATAAATACTACAATTGAAAAAACACGTTTGTACACATCACAAATTCAGCTTAGTCTACGCGGCCATAAAAATATTTCACTCGGTTCGTTTCTGGAGGACTCTACTTAGAATCGAAAACTATTTTAAATTGCACAACGTTTTTGAAATTCAAATACTTTTTGATTCGAGTTCACAGAAGTGCTTAAAGAAATAGAGATATTTATGTTGACGTCATAAAAGATGCAGTTATTCCTTATGCTCCGGATCCGCGCCTCTTGCCGAGTGAGAACAATAAAATCTCCACTTAATACTGTTTTCGGAGAACACTCCTTTGTCTATGAACTTTTATTTGTTCGGCAATCGTTAATGGAACATTACAAAAAGGTTCAAATTTTACTAACAACCTAAGTAAGCCGAAGTGGAAGTTTTAATTGCTTCGAAATAAGTCCACACCGAACCCGAGCTGACGCCGGATTGAGCGAGTTTCAAGAAACAAGGACTGACTTTAACTCGTTTGTCTAGAACCTTCGAATGTTTACAATTGCTAGTTTACGATAACAATGTCAACGCTGTATACAAACATATTTTATGTTGAATTTCGCAAAATGTTCATAAGAACATTGATAGCGTATAAAAATAATAGTTTTTTACGTAAAAAGTAGACGAAATAAATAAGTGAACCACATAGTGAGGTTCTTCGCCATTTTTTCGCTGGTCATTAGTCCGTTTCAGTACACTAAAACGATTAAAAACAAAATATTTGAAATTAAATTTATTCATAATATTGGAAATTACCAAGCAAACGAATACTTACATTTAAATATAACAAATATATTTAACGTAAAATAAATTGAAATGAAGTGCACGAAACCTTAAAATAGGAACTCTATAATGTAACCTGAACGCATATACTTACAGAATGCCAACGTTTTGTAGGAAAACACTAGACTATGAACTACGGTCCAGATCTAGTAATAAAAAGAAAAAAAACATAAAGTTTATCTTAGACAACGAAAAGACGGTTTCTTGAATATGCCGAAGATGTATATAAAATCGTCGCTAGAGAGAACCCTCATGAATAACAAAAAAAAAAGAATCAATGGTGCTGCACTTTAAGAGCAGTCGATACAAAACTATGAATTAAAAAAAACCTAAACGCAAAGAAACGAGTATCACAATAGAAGACTATTCTTGATACGAAAAGTACTACGAATCTCGAATATAATAATATGTGGTGAGCAAAGTTTTTTCATTGAGTTAAGTGTAATAATAGGTTTGTAGGGTGTAGCGAGGGCGTATCGGCAAGTCAATAAGCTGCAGCGAGCGACGGACTAACGAACTTTATGACCTCCACGTGTGCTACACCTATAAATTTCTCAGTAAATAACGAGGGCATATTAAGGTTAATAAAGTATACGGACCGAAGTCCTTGCGCTTGTGAGCGAAGTGTTTTGGTTTAGATTACAAGGTGTGGAGCCAATAAACTATGTTGTACCTATTTTAGGAAATGCACACTAATAAGAATACCTCAATAGTGCAGTGGTTGAGCGCTTTGGTGCTCGAGACGGAGGTCACGGGTTCGAATCCCGCACGAAGGAATATAAAGTTTTATGTGTTCCTATGTCACGGATGTATATTAAATATGTGTATAATATAATATAATGTTAAATGTGTTTCCGTTGTCTAGTCCACGTAACACAAGTTCGTCTGATACTTAGAACATAGCCAGATTGACGTGGTATAAAGCGTCCATAGATATTTAAAATATATTATAGAGCACGTATTTGTTTATATTGTAAAATTTTGCTTTAAATGGTAATAGTACGGTTTCTGTGGAATTACTTTTTGCGCATATGTAGTCACTGCCAATATCTAGTTATATAATAAATAGGGTTGAAGAGTTATTTTTGTCACTAACTTGAAAATATGATTTTAAAATGGTAATAGGTTACTGCAAAGTACATTATAATCATATTGAAAAGTAATATGAACCTCATACGAGTACTAAGCCAACACATACTTTTTACCTTCGTTATTTTTCCATATTCCGTTACTGAATAATTAATATTATTATTAAGTAGTATTATAACATAATTATTTAATCAAATTTAGCAACTAGTAAAAATGGCGATACTGCTTTTTTAATAATTTCGCCGATCGCTAAAAATCAATTGAAAACATGGTTGATTGGAGTGGATAGAAATATATTTGCAAGAGTTATATAAATCACCTGACACATACATCGCGAACTAAATGCATCAACAAAATTGAATTATCAAAAAATAGATGGGACCTAAAAATACGATTTACCAAATCCAGCTAAGTAAAACTTTATCTATACATATAATAAATCTGTAGAGGGGTCATGTCTGTACATTAAGAATATTTAAGTGAAAATTAAAAAAAGGGGGTCTATATAAGCCATAGAACCTAAAAATAACATTTTTGAAAAAAATGTCTGTCTGTCTGTCTGTCTGTCTGTCTGTCTGTCCATATGGGAATGTTTGTCGTCGCATCACGCTAAAACCACTGTATGGAATGAAATGAAATTTGGCAGGCAGGTAGCTTACGACCTGAAGAGCATTATTGGAAATTATTATCCCTAAAAACGAAAGGGTTCCCGTGGGATATTCAAAAAATTGTAGCTACCTATTTGACGGTATTTCAGCCGAACTACTCAACGTATTTAAATGAAATTTGGCAGGCAGGTAGCTTATAATCTGAAGAGCATTATTATAAATTGTTATCCCGAAAAACGAAAGAGTTCCCGTGGGATCTTCAAAAAATTGTAGCTACCTATTTGACGGTATTTTAGCCGAACTACTCAACGTATTTAAATGAAATTTGGCAGGCCGGTAGCTTATGATCTGAAAAGCATTACTAGAAAATTATTATCCCGAAAAACGAAAGGGTTCCCGTGGGATCTTCAAAAAATTGTAGCTACCTATTTGAAGGTAGTTCAGCCAAACTACTCAACGTATTTAAATGAAATTTGTCAGACAGGTAGCTTATAATCTGAAAAGGATTACTGGAAATTATTATCCCGAAAAACGAAAGGGTTCCCGTGGGATCATCAAAAAATTGTAGCTACCTATTTGACGGTATTTCAGCCAAACTACTCAACGTATTTAAATGATATTCGGCAGGCAGGTAGCTTATGACTTGAAGAGCATTATTGAAAATTGTTATCCCGAAAAACGTAAGGGTTCCCGTGGGATCTTCAAAAAATTGTAGCTACCTATTTGACGGTATTTCAGCCAAACTACTCAACGTATTTAAATGAAATTCGACAGGCAGGTAGCTTATGATCTGAAGAGCCTTATTGGAAATTTTTATCCCGAAAAACGAAAGGGTTCCCGTGGGATCTTCAAAAAATTGTAGCTACCTTTTTGACGGTATTTCAGCCAAACTACTCAACGTATTTAAATGAAACTTGGCACAAAGGTAGATTGTAACATGAAATAACCAACATAATGTTTTTAACTGACTTACAAAAAAGGAGGAGGTTTCTCAATTCGTAAATATATGTTTGTTTTTTATGTTTCTTCGCGGATATCTTCATCGTTTCTGAAACGATCTTAATTTTTTTTTTATGTTGTGGTTGTGTAGGGTATAATTTTAATATGGTCCCATTGTCACCAAAATGGTGACCTGATGATGGGATCCGTGAGGAATCGAAGGAAATCCTCAAAATTTATGTGGAATAATACCATAATACCATGCGATAAACTATATATACAATATACATAATATATATATATTTAAAAAAATTGCGCCGCTCTGGCTTGCGCCAGGCTAGGCTAGGTAGACTTTTTCTCTTTCTACTATATTTTTTTATCTAATCGTTTTTGTTTTTCATTTTCCGTCCTCAAATAATCGTCGTCTGATCATTCGAGAATTATCCCTACTCAGTCTATACCCGTCACTAAAAATCTGAAAATTAAATAATTTTAAACAAAAAAAAACGACTTCAAAAAGTAAACTAAAAGGAACAATTAAATTTACTTCGCACAGAGTAGGTAATACTTATTTTCCAGTACAAGTGAAACTAATTATTACTTTGTGCGAAGTAATTTATTATTATACTTAGGATTTGCAAATACGATTAATAAAGTATCGGCGTAGGATAGTTTGTTTTCAAGATATGAATGAGATGTCATAGGTACATTTAAATTAGAAAAGTTATGTCAATATAAGTAAGATTTATGTTTTTCATGATATTTTTATTTATAAGTTTTCATGCTAGGTACGGCTTGGGTTTCTTCTTTCTTTTGGACTTTTGTTATTTTGTCGTCTAAAGGAAGTTAGTACTTTAACCGTAAAGTCCCTAAGTAGGCTACATGTTTGTTAGCGTAGGTAATTAATAAATAAAAAACCGGGCAAGTCCGAGTCGGAATTGCGCACTGAGAGTAGACTTTTAAAAAATTTGGCGCTCGGCGCCAGCAGCGCAGCGTCGGTGTGAAAACGATCATCGTCTGCAGTCGCTGCGGCGTAAAGTCCATACAAATCTCAGTACAGAGATCTTCGTCGCGTATATGAGCGTACTATCAAGTAGTCCCGTTCGCATAAAAGAAAAAAAAAATATTATACATACAGACGAATTGAGAACCTCCTCCTTTTTTGAAGTCGGTTAATAATACACGGTCATTTTTCGAGCTGGTAGTAGGAATAGTTATCATTTTCATAGAAAAAATACCTCAAAACATTTACGACAAAAACGGCCATTATTAGACAGTAAACTATTATTATTACTCCATCGGCCTACTTCTTTTGCCTATGCACGTCTAATACCGTGTATAAAGAAGCATTACTATAAATTAGTGATTTTAAATATCCAAACGACAGTGTTCATAAACTAAAAATGTATTTGAACTGCTGCCCTTAATCACTTTTCCACGCGTACGAAGTCGCGGGCACAGCTAGTATTGATATAATATCATTTAAGTATTTGATCTTCGTCAAAGTATTATTGTTTAATCGTATGTTTAATTTAGCGTTTTGTTTAAGTTGAAAATAATATATTCTTAAACATAGATAAAATCACTTTATTGGGTATTTTGCCTCATTGTCTGTGAGGCATTTGCCTGCTTCTTTTGCCGAGCTCGGAAAGGTTGGTAATATAATAAACCCTACATACCATGTAGCTTGCCAGGCATATCACATACTGGACCGGGATCAACACTGATGCTTTGTCCGAAGTAACTATTAACGAAAATCCTCAGCGGTTGGGACATTTCTGCGCCATGCGCCACAAGCTAAAGATATATTTGAAATTGCAAATCACTTTTCCTCGCGTACGTAGGACAAAGCTAGTCATATGGTCACCTGATGACTACGTCGAAACCGGTCGTGTATTTTAACAAATAATGAATGTAAAATAACAAATAATGTGGAAAAAAGTGCAAGTAGTTTGTGGTTTACTATATGACATGAATTTCATAGAACTCCTAGAACTTACAGTACATTCAATAACATATGTTAATTATTTTTCTTTATTTTAAGCATATTTAAAAAAATATTAGTGCTTTGCAAGAACCGCATAGTTTACATCCAACGGATTACAAAGTTTACGTAATAATGTATAAAAAATATTACAAGAATAACGAATAGCACGACGGCAAAAATTAAACAGGAAAACGTTCTTATATTGCAAAAGGACAGGAAACCTCAGAAGTCTCAAACAAAATAGCTCCTATTTAGTTTTCTTTAAATTTAAAAACTCTATACAACATTAGCAGCTCGGCAAATTTTTGTTCTGAGAGCTCAAGAGCATTAGTGTAATTACCCTATTCGCTAATCCGAGCTGCAAAAAATAAAAACACTTCTAAAATTCTTCCTTAAAAAGGACCAAAGGAAACATTCCCATATACCGCATTGTCGAACATACGTAAGGTCGTAATACCTACTTAGCCAGGTTACGGCGCAAGCCAGCTGCGCCGAATTCGCACATTCGGGGAAAAATACGACGTACCTTATTAGTCCACTTGTAGTTATCGTAAGATATTTTGCGTCTATAACAAGTTTTACCTTTCCTTTTATTTTTGTATAAGCTTTCTTAATTGTTGTGGAAACGTTTGCGTTGGACACTTTTGTTTTGTTTAATGAAAATGTTTGTAATAATTATGGAAGAAGTAAATTTAACATTTTACAGTTTTCTGTTTAGTTTGTTTCCTTAGAAAATTTTCTCATCCATGTGTTGCCAAGCTGGGGTAGTCGGTTGGTCTAATAACATCTTGATCATATTAGTATTATTAAAATGTTTCATGTTTTAAATAAATAAGTAAGATTACATATTAAGCTCTTTTTGCAAGTTATGTTTTTGATGGGATCTCAGTTATTTTTGTAGGAGATTAATTTTAAACTAGTGTTTTTGTGTTGGAAAGTGCAAATATAATTAGCTACATTTTAATTTCTTTAAAATAGTAAGGATATTTTAGTAATGGGGATTGTCCAATTTTTTTTAATTGTGCCCATTACAAAAACATTTCGAGGAATAAAGTCAGAGATCATTTTTCTGTATATATAAACTATAAAAATACCCATTAGTTACTTATATTTTTAAACAAATATGCTTAACCTTAGTTTGACCTTCAATGACTTCATCACTAGAAAGCATTACTATCTTTACTTCATTCCATAGAGGGATTTGAGATTAGTATTTCTTATGACATTTAACACCATGTTGAATTTTGACAATGCTCTTTTTTTAATTAATTTTTATGTTTTCAATGCTGCCCGCCGATGACGACGTCATAGATCCGAAAACTTTAAAAACTATTTAAAAAAACTAGCCAACGAATTTCAAAAGTATTTAATTCATATTCTTAAAGTACCCTATTTCAACGAAAAATATAATAAAAAGTACATGTGATTTTTTTTTGACAATGTCCATTGGGAAGCTATTGAAGTTTCTTACAAAGTTTTCCACACTTTTTTAACTCCTTAGGGAGTAAATTAACAAAACGAGTTGTCGGCAATAATTATTACTAGAAACTTACAACCTAAACACAACGATTCATTACCCTAAATTTGAAAAATAGAAAAATTTCATAGTAACTATCGCGTTATGATAAGTATTTTTATGACCAGTACCCACTAAAAATCCTCTACGAGTCCTTTTTTCACACTATATTCGGCTTGATATATGAACCATAAGGCAACCTGTATAATAGAGATAAATAATGAATAAAAAAAATTATATTGTTTTTTTTTTATTTACTTAATTAGATATTTTTAAAAATGTTTAATTTTATAAAGAGTAGGTAAGTAAAGAGTGTGTGCGCTTCACTTGTCACAACCACTTTTTGGACCGTGAAGGTCTCGAAACCGCTCGGATCGGCGGTAGGTAAGTATAGCGCGTAAGTACATTTGTATTGACGGAGACCTGGCGCAAGTCCTACTAGCAATTGTCCTTGTTTTTTTATACCTTCGATTTGAATCATCTCCAGTAAAAGTAAGTATTACTTTTTAAAAAGTATTTAGTATATTTATTGAGTTAGCATTTTAAACTAGCATTAGTGTGTTTGATTTTTTTGTATTGTGTGTTACAATGTCGTAAAGCATCTTCACTACAAATGTTTGTATCACTTCACTGAACATACAAGTATGATAAAACAAGTAAGTCATCTTGCTCCACATCAGATACCAGGTCATATCTTCCATAAACTCCTAACATTTACAAAATTAATCCGTGCAGTTAATATATTAAATAGCATATCCATTCTACGCTGCGCAGGCTAGCCGTGCAATAAATTCAGTGGTCTTTGTCTAAGTTGTGTGGTGGATGACAAGATGTTGAGGTGCAGAAGACATTTGTCTACGTCTCCACGACGATGTGTCGCTAGATAGAACAAACTTATTTCAACTGGAAATATCCTTTAGCTTTGCCGCATTGAGTAAAGTACATAGGTAGTGAATTGAATTGACGCTAGTTGTTTAGTGTGATTTTATAAATAAGTTCGTATATAGATAGGTTTTGATAATTGCACGTAGTAAATAGCAATATTGACCCATAAACTGTAGTAGACTATCGTAGTGGACTACGGACTGTGTTTAGTCAGGTTACCATCGCTAAATACGACTAAAAAGTTCGTAAATCGACATAGACATTGCTAAGTGACATGATCATTGCTATA
This sequence comes from Celastrina argiolus, assembly GCA_905187575.2. Classification (NCBI taxonomy): domain Eukaryota; kingdom Metazoa; phylum Arthropoda; class Insecta; order Lepidoptera; family Lycaenidae; genus Celastrina; species Celastrina argiolus. The sequence goes on along the minus strand of LR994580.1, from coordinate 17,221,378 downwards.
TCACAGCAACGCTTATTTGAAATCCCATACATTTTTATTTTCAAACTTTATCATCGTGATCAGCCATGAAAGTGAAAAACTTTATTTACAAATACCTTGTTAAGTTTTAACAAGTTATTATCGAAAAGTCATTATTTTTCCTGACAATCTGGCCAATGTCCATCAGTTATGGGTAAGTAAATAGCTAGTTACATAAATAAAATTGGTACACTCAATCCCTATTTAAAAGTAACTTATTGAAGTCTAAAGTAAAATTCAGTAACAAAGATATCGTAACTTAAATCCTGGCCCACGAACCGACTTGCACATTTATAATATTAGTAGCGTTTTCCTTTATCCAAACAGGTATTAAGAGAGGTATTTTCTTATTAGGTGAGCCACAGGTATTAGGTACTTTGTTAAGTGTTCATTGTATTAGTAAACAGGCGTCTTTACTACCTCCAATAAGGCAACAACTTGACTCGTTCCGAGAAAGTTGCGAGGGTTACAGAGCTACATAGTTTATACTCCTGTATACAGTATTGGAAACACAAACCTAACTATATATCACTTTTTAGTTATCCCGCGCAAACTTTGAAAGCGTGTTATGTAATGACCTGACCCACCTACAAAACTAGAAGTGTTAGGTAAAAGGGGAATATTAAATCAATATCTAAACAAAAGCACAAACTGAAATATGGAAAGATTTTTTTTTGTGGTAGTTCAGTTACAGTGTTGATAATGTTATTATACCTTTTTACAAGCTTTTAATTTACTTGTCGCCGTTTGTGTAGGTAAATCTTGCACGTAATAGACTCACTGATCCCGATTGTGTTGAAATTTTGCATCCATTTCTACGTTGCGTCATAACGCAATACTATGATGACATGGAGCTGATGCTGAAGCTAAAAACATAGTAAATACGCAATGAAACTCATCGAATTTTGGCTCGTTTGATTCGTATGTCCATAGAGTTCTATCTGACAAACAATATTGTTTTATAATCTTGATTTATTGTATTTTTTGAGGACTTTTACATCTTTTCGGTATTAGCCCCACAAGTTTCTTACTATAGTTCTTATCTCATTTCTGAACCGGTGGTCGTCACCAAGTAGACACGAAGCTAAGAAATATTTTGTACAATTTATTCTGAATAAAATTATTTGATTTAAGTTTATATGAACATTAAAACGAATGAAAAATGATATTATGTATTCCATTATAACATAACACAATTTATACAATGTACAACAAAATTTATTAACTAATATCATAGTAATAGGTTGTAAAACAAAAGGATTTTCGTATAAAAGTCAGTCATTGTCAGAATTTCAGGGCAAGGGCATCCATCAGGAACAATCCTAATGCCTCGTCATGTCGTTAAATAGTAATATGGGGAGAACAGGGCTCCTTAGTGCCAGTCACGGCCGCTGACATACTCTCACTAAATGACTACACGCTTTCTGACTAGATAAGATTTTAGATTACGTTCCAATATCATTATCAGCGTAGCTCAAATACTGTTAAATTGTGTAAGGTGAAAGTGTATAATAGTTTTCTTTCCGTGAAATTAAATGTTTAGGATTTAAATAATATTTAAAATGATAATGTTATGAGGGTATAAGTTTGACGTGTCTGTGACATTGTAGTTACCATACGGATGAATCGATTTTGATCTACTTTTTTTTTGTTTGATTGCTATCGTGATAGTGGATATTCTTAGCTATAGTTCCTCATTCTTATATTAATTAGATCAATGCTTGACAGTTTAGGGGTTACTAATTTTTTCTTATTTTAAATAATTATTCCGAGTAAATTACGATACTTTTGGCTATATTACTGTAATGATAGTAAATCGTGTAGCGATGTGGTAACAAGCTGTCCTTATCATTCAGCCAAGCCGTGACAGTTTAACTAGCTCTTAACTTTGATAAGCGTTTCAGTATTCAGCCGTTAAGTAATTATAATAATCTTATTGGAAAGCATAATCAACTCGAATATTTATTTTTATTGAATATGTATGCTCTGCAAAATTTTGTGTTTCGGGATTATAGACATGTTTTAGCAGCAAATGTATATAACGTGTTGTAAAAACGTAATTGAAGCAATATCAACTCAATTATTTCCTAAGCCACCTGTCGAATAAGCCTATAAAGTTGCTCTCTAGTTACCCATATGCGGCCCGGAATCCTAACGATATATGCAAATTTCTCCCGCACCCATTCCATTGCACACGAAAAAACCAACTCCACACAATATTCAGTATTTAGGTAAATATTGCGATTTATATGCCAGGTTAATATTATCGCATTATTATTTGGGTCATTGTCATAACCACATAAAATTTGGTTATTGAAAAAAATCAAGAACTTAAACATTGATTGTTGAACATATTTTAGTTTTTAAGTATAGATAAATATTCATTATTTTATTATGGTTATAAATAAATAAATAAAAAAATTAAAATAAAGTATTTTCGAAACAATTTCCAAAGGAAAGTACGTTTCGGTCTACTGTTACCGCTCTACCTTTTCATAGAAATTTGATAAAATATAAAAACGCATTAATTAAAGTTTTACTTCGAATTTGTTTTCCTAAATAAGACACTATATTTATTTAAATGACTAAATATAGAAAATACTGGGTTAAATTCAAGACACTTCTTGCACATTGTAATTGTGTTACTAAAAATAACATATTTTCGGTGGACTTTACTTATTTAACAAAATGTTTATTAAAAAATAAAAAAAATGTGATCGCAACTTTATTAATAAACGCATCCATTACTTAGCTACTCACGCGCAGCCCAATTTTGTTGCAAGCTGCACGAGAACGAAGTAATTGTTTCTTGTTCATAAATTTCTGGGTGTGTCAAAGTTGCGTGCGTCTTTTCGGTTACGTGTGTATTTTGGTAAGTAAAACCTTAATAATTAATTACTTTCCTTTATATGTTAGTTTTTCAAGTAATTTATTATTAAATACTTGTAACTTCAACATAGCCTCAAAATAATGCTTAGTATAAAACATTTTCGCAGAAAAGTCTATTCGGTGGACATCTTTTCGGTGGAATTGGTGTCCACCGCAAAGACCAATGTCCACCGAATGGATAAAAATTTACATTTTTGTTTTTTGCAGCTTTGTTTTGCATGTGCTTGTATTTCAATTGCATAATTAAGGTGGTATTTTGTGTGCGTTAAATATATATCTATGTATATATAAATATTTTTGGGTTAAATCGGTACTTACTGATTTATTTTTTGCAATTTGTGTTGAATATGGCAAAGTCAGCTGTCTCTTAATTATATAGCAGAACAATATAATAGAAAGTAAACTATTTGGCTGATGACTTCCTATTCCTATTGTGAAATCATCTTTAGGTCATAGTCATCTCTAGACAAAGTCTAAGCATGCCAGTTTCTAATTGACTGCTTGAGAAATTTGTCCTGACCGATGCTCAAATATTTTTGTTTAAGTAAGCTTTTTGATTTGCTCAGGCTTTCTCAACAACAATTAAGTGAAGATAAGACGAAAAAAACCGACGCCAACAAAAGAAGTTAAGTATTAGGAGAGCGAGAGAGAAATTGAATGAAGACCCATTAGCATTAGAAGAAAGGCGAAAGAAAGATAGGGAATACTACAATAGAAAAAATAGTTAGGAAAAATTAAGACAATAAATGATCTATCAGATAGAGAACAGAGACAACTACGAAACAAATGGAGAAAGGATGCAAAATCACGTACAGATAGACTGAAGTTACAAAGAGAACTTGCACACTGCGTAGAGGAAACCCCTCCAGCAAGTCCATGTTTTAAGCGACGGTCCCTCAACACAGTACAAAAATAAAACTATGTTTTATTTAATTGTCGCTTACTTGGGTGAACAAACACAGGTACATAATATTTTGTGGCACTTTAGCGAGAGTGGGCATGGTAAAGGGGCCCCTGATTGTATAGGGGGGTGCCTCAAAAGAACGACTGATAAGCACGTAGCTAGAGGAAGCGATGTTAACAACATTGAGGGTTCCATCGAATGTGTAGGTACATGAGAACTGTAAAGGAATTGACGTAATAAAGATCGACGATACTACAGCAAAAGAAATTGAAAACAAAATTCAAAACTGCAATATCCGCCCTTTTCGTGGTACTATGCAGGTACATCAAGTAACATGGAACAAACTTGAACAAAAAATCCTCCACTTTCGAAGACTAAGCTGCATTACTTGCCATCCAGGTGTTTCGTGTCCTCACTATGATGTTGGTTGTATAAGTCTTGACTTACCATTGCCTATCTTGCAAGTTGAAATAGCTAGTATTTCAACTCACGCCAGTTACAAGTTCTATTCCCAGCCCCATACCGAGCTTGCCAGGCCCACTCATGAGCCCTGGCTGGACCCCAATAGTTCAGCAGGTTCTTCATTCAATAGAAAAGAAAAAGTCAAGCTCAGCTGTTGCTGAGACTCAAAGCAATGATTCTGAAAAACCAACTAGTTCCAAGACACTCTGCGGAGCAAAAACTCGAAAACGTATACGGTTACCTGATATTAACTCCGACAGTTCGTGTTCTCCACCTATTTGAAGACCTCAAACACCCAAAGAAGTACACCAGATACGACTTCAACATTTTTGGTCGTCATCAGAGGATGAAGACATATTGTCCACAGAAAAGAGATAATATTTTCGGTGGACAAAGTGTTTTTTTTTTTTTTTTTTTTGTTTTCATTGACAACCGGTTGATTTTTCTTTTATTTATTCTTGTGAGAAGTATTGATTGTTAGTATTGAAAAAGAATTGTATTATTTTGTTTGGTTTTTTACTGTTATTTACTTTTAGTACATTCGGTGGACATTTATATCTTTTCGGTGGACCTATAAAAAGGTTTTTTTTAAATAATTGTGTTATTTTTTAAGTTTGATCTCAGACAATAACTTATTTTTATTTCAATTGATCTCTTTTATTAAATAAAGTCATATTTTTGAAAAATTAAGTGATTTTTTATTTTTTCAAAATCTGAACCCTGTTTTGACAAAAACCCATTTAATAATGATATATTATATTTATGCCATTAATGCGTGCAGCAAAAAATTTTGACACAGTTTAACGAAAACGGTGAACAGAAGATTGCACATAAAATCAAAACTTTTTATTTCCTTATAGAATCTTAAACAACTCTAATAGAATTGTATTTTATTATTATTATATATATTGTACAGGCTAGACTTTGCTTAGTCTTATCACTGGTATATCTAATTTGTGTTTAATTCTAGTGTTTATACAATTATTTTTTACATACAACACCTTGTCCAAAATGTAGTATTGAGAAGTAACAGTCAGAATACTTATTTCTTTAATTTTTTTTCTCAGAGATTCAAAGATGACAATTTATAAATAGAACGTATAGATCGCTTCTAATCTGCAGCACAAATAATAGTTTAATTTTTGCGGCATTTCCCCATAAAAGGATGCCGTAGGGCTATAATATTATATTATAGTCTTATATATATTATATAATTATGTACACACACTACATCTATACACATTATGTAATCTGAACATAATTCCGCTGGAACAACTAAAGTGTTAAATGTCTTGGTAGGAAAACGCAAAAAAAAATATATATGCTATTAATATTAATGAGTGATACTTTAAGGTGTGTAATGTGTATGGATCCAGTATAAAGAGTTTATTCTTGAAGTGCCAGCGCTGAAAGAGGTACTGTTTTTTTACTAATTGAATGGACAAATTTAAGATGTTAGGGCATTTCTCATTGAAAAAATTGAAAAATGAACGTCAAAAGTAAGTATTTCAGCGCTGGTACACAGCATACTCCAAATAGGAGGCACTTACACACCCTAAAGTATTATCACTCATTTATTTTACACCTTGCAAAAATATCCAACCGGACTTAACATATTTAATAACTTGAAATTAAAAGAAACGACGATAAATCGAGTCCTGAAGGCGTATCTCATAGGCGGGAAACCTCATATCATAGGAAATTGAAAATAAATTCCTTTAAGCTTTCAATAACCCCAATCGGAATATTGGGTTCCGACACATAATTTCTCATTCGTATGAAGTTATAATTTGCGAGATGTCTGCTATGAGTATTATCGTTCACACATTTAGTGTGGTGTTCCTTTTGGAGTTGAACTTTTAAAAAATAATCGCATTATAGTGTATTAACTAATTATACAACACGCATGTATTTTAGATTGGAAATGTAAGAAAAATTTTCATTAAAATTTTGCTCTTATGATAACAAAAAAAAATATATTATATTGTGTAATTTTGAAAGGATGTAGCATATTTTTAAACTTTTAAGTATATTTTAATTTGTTATAAGCGCACAACATTAGGAAAAATTTGATCTTTTGTGCCATGTATGGTCAATACATTTGGTAACAAGTTACGAATTGTGACATCCTAATCGCAGTTTCAGGTTGATTTCACGAGACCTACAATGTTTTTCTTGAGTATCGTTCATTATATGTCATTGTAATAAAAATATTACAGTTAACTTCCTATTTATACCGATTTCGTATTCTTTTCATCTGGGCCAAGATCCTAGATATTTTATCAAAAGTTTGTAACAAAAAATTCATGTCTGGTGTAATTATTATAATGCCACAAAAATTACAAACAACTCTCAAACTCCAGATATTGTTAAGTAAATTTAAACTTTTAATATAAATTCTAAGAAAATTAATCTTAAGAATGGATTACTTCCTTAAAACACTTGCCTGTACTTTAAGGAACAACCTTAAAAGTGCGGGGTTGAGGTGGATAATATTACGGAACTGTGATTAAAGTGAAAATAAAAAGTTATTTATGTAAGGAGCTTTATGGCTGAAACAACTTACAACTTTACTTTTTTCTGTTTCTGTTTACGCTATCTTTCTTCTAAACATTTTTTCATTTTTTTGTAATCTTTTTACTTTTAAACAATGTATTTAGATACTTTAATGGAGATAAAAGGCAGAACATCTGACATTTGATAAACTGTACAAATGATTTTAATCTGTGCTTTAATAATATTAATAGTTCCTCCGATGATTTCGGCAATTATGGTGGATTTCAATGATCTGCAACGTAAGAGCTTACAATAAAACTCTCTCCTCCTTAACTCTCGTAAGCCATTAGACGAATGAGCGACACGACTGGACATAGATCGGCCGCAGGACAGACTTATTACATTCCCATACAATGCATGATTTATCTTTGTTGTCAGACAATTAGTGATCACCCTAGATGGTTCTAACTATACATGAAAACTAAATTTTGTTGCCTCAACGGGGCAATCGGATTCGACCTCCGGAGCCGAGAGCCAACCAGTAGACCATGGATGCAGCAATTGCACATGAAACACTTGTCTGTAAGTAAGTACAACAGTATGTAAGTACTGTACAGTATACTTGTGACCTATAATATTATATCTATAACTAAATTTATAATAATTATAATAATATCTATGGACGCTTCACATCATGTCAATCTTGCCCAGTGCTAAGTATTAGAAGAACTTGTTACCGGGACCAGACAACGGAAATATTATGTTAAATACATGTATTTGAGATTTTTATTATGTTATAAACTTATTAAATAACCCAGGAACATAGAAAACTTATTGTTCCTTCGGCGGGATTCGAACCCGCGACCTCCGGTTCGAGCACTAATGTGCTCAACCATTACGCTACGGAGGTTGTCAGATTATGTTTTAAAAGTTTTAGTTACAAACGGGTCACTAGTACTTTAAACGATAGTAATTTAATAATAAGTAACTAGTAATATATAACAAAGACTTCTTGAGATACAACTATGCGAGAACTACATGGCTTAATGACTCAAGGGTTTCCACAGGCCCCATTTCAAAGGTTCACTTAGTAAGGAGACGTCAAAACCACGCATCAATATTTAGTTATAAAGTTGTGTTTGGCCCAGGAGCTCGGGTCTAGTGGTTGTTGACGCTGCGGGTTCGATTGTATAATATTCAATGACTTTAACACATTCTCAGGTAAATTGATTTTGGATTTAATTGTTTAAGACGGTACATGAACACTCTATTGGGTCACGAATCCCGTTGACATAATGTGTTAATATTTTATCTAGATATATAGACCACAAAAGGCTAGAGTAAAATTGAAGACATGGATAGATGAAGATGATGATAATATGTAGCAAAATGATGATTTTGAGAAAATTGAGTTCAAACTGTCACTTAAAATTTAGAATACGTCGTAACGTATTAAGTACATAAATCTAAAGATCCGTCTCTAGAATCGATTTAGGTATAATAAAATAATGTTTTAGTGACAGTAAATTTCGTGGGTAAATTTTTTTTATTATCACCTTCATCGATTCATGTCTTCAGTTTAACTAACCCATGTTTAATTTATACATATATTTAAAGGACCTTCATAATACCTAGTAATGGCTTGTGTCCTAAACATAATTTTTCGGAGTAAAAAAAATAATTTGTCAACTCCAAAAATCAGGCTTAAAAAATCGTTATATAAATTAGAATACTATTATAGGATAAGATTTTTACTAACCAATAGATTAGATTAGATATTATAAAGTTTAGTGTGGATTTGTTGTTGTCCGAAATAAAGAGATTTATTAATTTATTTATTTAACAAATTCTATCAAAATTTGCTTATGAAGAGTAACAACCCATACACACTTAAACCATCGCCGTTATAATATTCGTGTGATTATATTTTTGTTCGTAAGACTTTTCAACTATAAAGGTCAAATAGTATTCCAAGAAAATAAGTAAAAGAAAGTTCTGGTAAAATAATATTTAAGCAGCTTTCTACAGAGAAAATGTTGCGTAATTTGTCACTTGTCTCATATACAAAATTGTATCTAAATAATTCGTATTCTGTTTTAAAGTAATTTAATGTAGAACAGGTAACGATCTCATAATCTCTTTTGTTTAAATGCTTATTATTTTTCTTATTTAAATATTCACAATAACCTTATCAATACAGGTATTGGCCATGTTTGCTTATAAAAATCCCGTTTTTTGTTCTCTATATTAAATGGATTAAATTTCATTCAAATGTAGATGCATTTGAATAAAAATTGTAAACATACAAATTTATTAGACTATGTAGTATAGATTATACATAGAAATCTAAAGTGTTAATTAGAACTATTTGTATGTAATAATAGAGAAATGATAAATAATTACACAGTTGTGTGACTTTGGCACAAGAAGTGATGTCTCTTTTTGGTCCACGGCCAAAATATAACCGCGGTACTTAAAGTATTGGTATTTCAACTGGAACATTAATTAGTTAAACATCAAGTGGTCTAAACTTGTTCGAGATGTTACTTACTGTTATGGATAGCATATAGCTTTATCTAATTTAATTAATATAATAGCTTACCACACCGATTTCATTGTAGATGGCCGGTTTTCGTTGAAACCTAAGCAGCAGTCAAATATAGTGCCAAAGAGTGTGCAAAATATACAAGAGCACACTCTCGGCCTTATCTCTCATTACCCACGGATACCCGACACGATTGGCGAGAGAAAAAGCGCACGTCCATCCAAAGCAACTAGCCTGCATTTTCCTAACAAGGCTTTTGACAGTTTAGTTCTTCCAGTGCGGGATTCGAACCCACAACCTCCGAGTACAACGAATACGAGTTCCAAGCTCGAATTTCTGACAGAAGGAGGCTTTACAATTATGATTACTTTCCTATCGATTTTAACTTAAGTAGAAAGTTTAATAAGTCATAATAAACTTACTCCATTCAACTAATGGTGTACATGAGTGGACACATAATTTTTAAGTATTCAGAGAAAGCAGGTACAAATTTAAGAAAGGTAAGCCACTATATCGCAGATCGGATGTTTGCTGTAAAGAATAAATATATACATGTATTGTAGATTTACGACAAAAACACCGAAAACCGTTAAAACGTTGTCTATTATAACCCCGCTTTACATTTAACTTGAGCGTCCCAAACAACAACATCATCAACAAAAACGACACCAATACGGAAAAACCGCCACTAAAGCGTAAGTTGCACGGCAATATATCTGATAAGTTAAAAGAAATGTGTACGCCATCGGCTCGGTCCTGACCCCGTTCAGTCTTTAAACTGGGACCTAAAAGTGCGGCATTACTATTAAAAGTTGGAGCCAAGCTGCGGTCGTTAGGGAACTATACTTTTGCTCCCGAGTGCGATGCAACGTCAACTACACTGTATTGTGTAGTTTGACAAACTGGGACCCAATTCTGTTTGAAGTCGAGTCCTGGATCGCAGTTGTTGAATTTATTCGAGAATACCGCTCATAAAATAACGAACATGATATTATATTCAAATGTTTATTTTCGTCATCGCTGTCGTTTCAGATTGACGCCCACTGCTGAACATAAGCTTCTCCTAAAGTATTTTATTTATTTATTTAGCAAACCAACAGTACATTAACACTTAGAATTTAACAAATAGAAATAGTCTTTAACCATAGCATATGTAAGTATAGTATATACGAATAACAGGTATGTATGACAATGAAAACAGTTCTATCTAAATATCCGAGATAACAGATTTCTAAGCATTCATAGATTCCTTTACTCGCTTGGCAGGCGGGTTGCCGAGCGCAGTTTCTAGATTTGCTGGTGAGGTGCTTTTATCAACTATACACTAGATAATGTGTGCCATACAAAAACAAGGCTAAAATCTATCCGCATGGTACATGGCAACAGAGCCAGATTTGTTTAATAACGAACTTAGAGAAAAGTTTTGAAACATTTCAAAGTTGGTTTAGTGATTATAAATTGCTAATTAAGTAACTTATTTTTTTATTCTAAATTTAAATACTGCAATATTAATTATAATTGACTTTTTTTAATCTTTAGTAAATTTAGATTAAAAAAAGTCAAGTGTAATAATTAGCGATAAATAGCGAAAATCACTTAAAAAGAAATGAAAATATAATATGTTCAGGATGCTGCTTAGACTGTTACGGTTTTGTAGCGCTTCGGCTAATTCAGTCACTTATTTTTTTAAATCTTGTTTTGCTTTTTATAATAATATCCCAAGTTTGTTATAACTGTACTTTTTATATCCTGTATTTTTTTCATTTTTAGATTCTAATCTAGCTGTTCCCTGTGCTGTAGAGCTGTGTGTATCGGGCGTGATGCCCATGCTAAGTTCTCTGCCAACGTCGTGGTTTGTTTTGCTTTCTATTACTTTACCTGAAGCTTTTTATATTGAAAAAGTTAAAAGTATGACAGAAGAAAGTGGTAAGTTTCGTAGGTAAATCAATAAATATTTTTAATTATTCTGAAAATAATAATCTATACTAATATTATAAAGCTGAAGAGTTTGTTTCTTTAAACGCGCTAATCTCAGGAACTACTGGTCCGATTTGAAAAAATATGTTTTTGTTGGATAGTCAATTTATAGAGGAAGGCTTTAGGCTATAAAACATAACGTTGCGACCAATAGAAGCGAAGTGTCAGTGAGAAATGTTGCAAAAACGGGGAAAATTATTCACATTTGAGGAGTTTCGTTGCGTGCGCTACATAAACGGTTTAAGTCACTCAAAAACAACGCGAACGAAGTCGCGGACACAGCTAGTATGATTATAATTAACACTTATTTTTCGATAGATTTGTAACCTTCTTTAGTCGTAGTTCATGTTAGACCCCTTCATACTCGTAGTTTCGTCTTGTCCGTCCGTCTTCGGCTTATATATGTTGCAGTCATCTGATTGAGTCTACTTATTTAATTGAATGACTAGCGCGGTTACATAATGGCGTCAAACAGCTCGTCCAGATAACAATGTGTTGATATATTTTTTGATTAATTTACTTTAATGTGCGTACACATTCGGAAATTTTGAAGTTTAAAAATAAAATATGAAATGGTTGTCCTAGTCTCGGACTCATTGCATTTGTTGGTAAAAATAGAAATCAATGAACGCGCTAGTCATTCAATTAAATAGCGGATTCAATCGGAACCCTCATCAATGCGTGGCCAGACACTCACTTGGTCGGTGTTTTAATGTGTATCCCAGTTATGAGTAAAACTTCTTTCTCGTTAATCGAATGCCTTAATGATTTCGAAGATTACCTTAAGTAAGCTCCGGCATGTTCGTGTATCTATATAGATCCAGCCCCCGCAGAAAGTTAGTCAAGTAAGCGTACTTAGCTCGCGACTCAAACGCGACAGAAACTTGTTTGCCAATGTCATACCAGAATTAATTAAATTTGTGTTTACACTAAAGATTATATGCGCCGTACCATGTTTGTACAAAGGTTAATCTATTATTAAAATGCAGCTGCACTCCCCGCACGCGCCCGTTGTTGCACAGAAAATATATTTGGCGGTTGTTTCGTTATTTCATTATTATATTAAGGCAGTGCAAATAAAGCAACGGCCAAAAAGCGCAGATTGCCCGAAGTTTATTTAACGCATTGGAATTAACTGAAATATAACTGGTTTTAATTAGTCGGATTTTAATGGCCTGGGATGGCCTGGGATGGCTCGTTTGTCGGAACTTGCAATTGTTTTTGAAATACAACGCAGTATTTTGAGTTATGTGAATTTAAAGAATATTTTGTGCAGCAAAGATCATGTAACATTTTATACGATATCTATACTTATTTAAAGGAAATATAGGTAGATGCCCGCTATGTTGTTGAAATTCGCAGTAAACGTATCAAACGTGAGTAAATAATTGTGAATTCAGACATGTGTTTCACCAAGCAATGTTAAAGTTAACGCCATGTTAAATATCATGTTATCCCTCTCGTATTTCCTGTCAGTGAATGAGATGGCATGGTATTTTAACATGGCGTTAACTTTAATATTGCTTGGTGAAACACCGTATAAGGACTGTAATCTGAGGTAGTGTTTGTTGTTATTCATTTTATAAAACTGTTTCTAGGCATTATTAAAAAAATTGCTTTCTGCGCATATTCCTTTACATAAACTATAACTGTCAAGGTCAAGCAGATAGTCAAGGACCTTGGAGTCCTTTTCGACAATCAACTATCTTTTCGCCCTCACTTTGAGCACATCTTAAAAAAAAGTAACAAACTTTTAGGATTTGTCATACGTTCAACGAAGGACTTTAAAAAACCACATGGTGTACTAGCATTATTTTTCAGTTTAGTCAGGAGTGTATTGGAGTATGGCTGTCCTATTTGGTCTCCTTTCTACAAAAACCATATAGAAAATATTGAAAAGGTTCAAAAAGTGTGCTTGTGGTACCTCTCACGAAAATGTAATTTCGGCCGTATGGTCAAAGACTACACCATCCAACTGAATAAATTTAATGTGATACTATTAAGTGCCCGTCGCGAGAGATACGATCTGCTTTACCTGCATAAAGTTCTACACTCCTCTATTGATGCTCCAAATCTTCTATCACAAATAACCATGAACACTCGGTATAGAACGCGTAAATCAAAAATATTTTCTATTCAAGTATTCAAAAATAATACCTCATATTACAAACACTAGTCAGAATGTGTCGTGCCTATAACGAGTTAGCAACTGCAAATTCGGACGTAGATATTTTCTGTAAATTCTCGCAGTATAAAAAAACAATTACTGAAATAATGAAGGCCAAGTATTTGCAACCTCCCGTGACAAACTCGTAATAATGATAAAAAAAATCCTCCAATCTCGTTTCTCTATCATTTAGATTTAAATTAGTTAAGTTTAGTGTTGTTTTAAGCTTTTTGCATCCACAAGCTAATATTAACCGCAGATTATTTAATTACTGTATGTACCCTATTAATAAGTTAATAATTTAAATTTAATCATGCAACCAAACATTATTTAGCTATGTATACTTTTTTGGGTTGCCGTCTAGTATTGCCAATAAGCTTAGTGTTTAATCTGTCACGCAATTACTGTAACCTGTTTGTGTACTAAATATAAATAAATAAATAAATAAACTGTGGCCAATTTCTTAACTCTTCGGTTTGCATAATTTTATAGTATTTTGTTTGTAACCCGTGGGGTGCTGGAGACAGAATTTACGCTGCGTAAAAAGCAAAAGAGGGTGTATCTATACTAATATTATAAAGTGGTTGAGAGTTTGTTTGTTTGTTTAAGCGCGCTAATCTCAGAAACTACTGGTTCAATTTGAAAAAATCTTTTTTTGTTGGATAGTCCATTTATAGAGAAAGGCTTTAGGCTATATAACATTACGCTGGGACCAATAGGAGCGAAGCGTCAGTGACAAATGTTGCAAAAACGGGATTTTTTTTTCACATTTGGGGATTTTCGTTGCGTGCGCTACATAAACGGTTTAAGTTACTCAAAAACCACGCGAACGAAGTCGCGGACACAGCTAGTATTATATATTGGGAAATGGGCTGCAGCGTGTCCCCGAACATTGTTAGAGTTGCACTGAACAATCTAAGCCAGTGCTTTGATTGCCGACGCCAACGCTTGCCGACCCGCCTGAAAAGCGTGGCGAGTATAGGTAACTACCCCTCCATGACTTACTTTGGGGGAAGTTTATGTCCAGCAGTGGACTTCATAGCTGAAATGATGATGATGATTTTTTATATTTTTTTATTTTACAATTTATGTACACACAATAAATTTACAAAGAAAAATTGCTAAAAAATACATTTTGTACAAAGGTACATTTAATGTGTTTGTAAAGTATACCTACCGTCCAAACTGGAAGATTTGGTTAGGACTGGTCAAGTTCCTCTCCTCTATTCATGCCTGTTATGATGAAGTGCTGGACAGTGGGTATATAATAATATACCTTTCAAGCAATCAATAACACATATATTATTAAAAGTCACTTTGTCACGAACACAATCTAAGGGCAATTTTGTAAGTAGTAACATTATAAAAGCCCGAACGTAACCATTTAACGTCACCACGCTTCATTAATATTAATGCCGTTTAAACAAAGTTCAGTGTAAATAGGAAACTTATAATATAAATCCATTAAGCCGGTATAAACCTTTTCGTATAGTCATAGAGGTTATATTGCTGTTCACGATCACCTCAAACTAGTCAGTATTATTGTGGTATACCACAGTACCCATTCCTTATACTTGCCTCTGTATTTATGTTTGTATAAGAAAGACTACTGCGCCGATTTTCATGCTGTTTTCGCCAATTTGAACGTTTCTCGAAGAAGACGACATCCGCAGTGGTTGAGCGCGTTGGTGCCCGAGCGAGAGATTGCGTGTTCGAATCCCACCGAGGGACCAAAAAGTTTTCAATTTCCCGGGTCATAGATGTGTATTAAATTTGTGTATACTATAATAAAACTCTTAAATATGTGTATTGTATATCTTAAATACCTGTAACACAAGTTCTTCAGATACTTAGCACGGGGCTAGATTAACGTGATGTGAAGCGTCCATGGATATTATTATTATCATTATAAGTATTTAGTGTATTATGTAATTGGACTAGGTTGGTGGGGTTGCTATCAATGCGTGAAGAAACTTAATTGTAAGGCTGTACAAAGTTTGCCGGGACTGTTTGTTTATTTTGATAAATGTATATTTTTGCACCTGACACGTCCTGCAATAAGGCTAGCCGAATAATTTAAGTACTAACTTTCCACTACTTATACTGTAAATAATCAGCAGTATAGGTAGTGAAAAGTTATTATATAAATCTTATCACATTAGCTATACAAAAATTAAAAAACATATTTATGTTTAAACGTGTTTATTGCGTATTAGTCTGAACTGAGCGTCGTATGGTAAAACTACTTTTCTCGGATTTACAGTGTTGAAAATCTTTTGTGTCGAGGGTTAAGGGATCGCCGGACGCAATAAATTTTCATCACATAATTAAGGTAAAGAAGAATGAATGCCCCACGTGACAGCCATATTTCTACGTCTGTGTCTAGGCTTTTCATTAATTTATGGTTTAAATTATATGAAGTGATTATATGAAATTGTATGGCTTAGTTAGAGTTAATGGAGTAATTACAGTGACGTTCGCCACCGCCACTATATTAAATCGAAACGGAGTAATGTGATTTCATCCAGAGGCTCTGCAACTAGTCATCATCATCATCATAATTTCAGGACGTTCACTACTGGACGTAAGCTTCCTTCAAGTATTTTTTTTATCTACACTCCGGACAAACCTTAATGGTTTTTGGAATATTGTAAAACAATTGTATGTACCTTTATGAAAATAAATAAATATAAAAAAATATATATATATGCGGGGGTAGTCCTTTACTCGCCACGCTTGGCAGGCGTGTCGTTTTTTTTACTTCATTAGTATCAAGCAAATTTTTTGTGACTACCTTCATTTTGATAAGTCGCCCAAGAATTTCTCTTGGACGCAACTCTTGTTTGTGGTAGCTAACAGAGATAGAATAAAGTTTGTGGATTTGGTGATTCCAAAAAAAAATTTTTTTTTTGATAAATCTCAAGATAATGATCTAAATATCCGAAAAAATATTTGACCTACAATATCTATGGTTTGATCAAATAGTTCCCTCTTGCCAACTTGTATCGATAACGAGGTCGTCTTAAATTATTAGCAACCAGCTGGTTTTGTTTTTATTACTTAGTTAATATTATTGTAATTCAACAGACATAATTGTCCAACAAATTTCGTGGTAGGTACGTTATCCCGGTCCCACGCTCGAAATTGGAGTTTATTTTTATCCTTGCTAACTCTATTAGGTACCACAATCTAGAGTTCCGTCCAAGAATTTATTGGACGTCTCATGAAATTGAATCTACTCAAGAAAAATTAGCTTGATACTAATCAAGTGAAAACAATGTATGGGGAAACCCTAACTATAAGTATTACTTATTATTGCCAATATCGATTTTGCTTCCCAAAAATCAATATCTCAATAAACCGAACTGATATATTTGGAGTCCACAAACTAGATTTCACGTGTCCGTCACTATTGTGTATCTCGGTTATTGTTGATAAGGTTACTTGTAGAGCTCTGCGGCAATATGTAGACGCTTCTGTGGGGACCCAATTCCGTCCTTTGTATTCATTGCAACTGGTGAACGGGGAGATTGAAATAAGCTGCCGATACATGTGTCGAATATAATTGCCGGCATTGATAGCTATATCGAAGATCTAATAGCCTAGATATAATAGCATATAGTTTGGTATACCAAACTATACGGTAAAGTATAGAAACTTATTTGCCGTGAAGGAGTAGGACACTATCTTGTTTATAAGATTCAGGTTATGTATAGCGAGTTTACCGCAAAATAATAATAATAGCTTCCCTCACCGATTTCGGTGTCGATAGCCGATTTCATTGAATTCCAGCTACGCAGGAGTTCTTTTATATTGCCCAAGTGTGTGCGCAATACACAAAGACACTCTCTCTTTCTTTTACTCTCATAACCCAGTGGGACGGTAAACCGACACGACTGGCGAGAGAACAGGCGCAGGACCGACTTCTTACATGTCCATCCGACGCATGGTTCATATTTCTTGTCAGATAACCAAATTTGAAAACAAATTTCTTGTTGTGCCAACGCAGGAATCGAACCCACGTCCTTCGGGTCGAGAGCGAAGCTCTGAACCACTAGACCACGGAGGCGCTTTTACCGCAAAATGATACTTAATGGATACTCGCGTATTTTAGCTATGGGGTATGCAAAAACAATTGACATATGCGTAGTGCGTAGTTATTATTTACATTATCTAAAAACAAAAAAAAAATACGTTTAAAAAAACCGACTTAACAACAAAAATTATAACTACTAATATTGAAGTCAGTTTTTTTTACTTTTTAGTGTCTCTAAAGTAAACTACAGTAGGATAAATCAGTTCATCCATTTGGTAGCTACGATGGTACAAAACAGACTGACAGGCATACAAACATACTCCATACTATCTATAACACGATATTGTGTCGAATGTCAATTATAAATGCGAAAATGAGAACCTCCTAAATCAGCCATACGAACATCCATAAAACGTAAATGTTTATAATTGAAACAAAAATATTCATAAAATAAAAACCACAAGGCCAAACTATGTACTATCTATTTAAGACCAAATGGCAGCTATTCTGCGTCGAAAAAAGAATCACACAAATCAAATCATAATACTCGTAGTAATCGGTGTACGAGTACATTCATAAAAAAACAGGCTGAATTGAGAGCCTCGTCCTTTTTTTGAAGTCGGTTAAATATATGTATGAGCCCTGTCATAGCTTTTATACATTCTATTTCGATAAATCACAAATACGTAGTTGTCAATTGATCATACTCGGGCTACTGGACAAGGTCTTACGATCCGTGGTCAATGACCTATCCATCTATAGTTAAAAGTGCGCTGTCGCGTATGAAACTTCACTTTTAGTCATAGAGAGATGGGTTTTTGAAACGGATTGTTAATGTCTATATCTCGGTTACTATGTATGCTCATATTAGGACGAGTGTCTTAGAATTTTGAAAACTAAATGGAGATTGAAATTTTTTAATACACTGAGCGGCATGGAGGAAGCTATATTTAAAGGCACGTAGGCCATCACTAGGACCTTAACTGCTCAAACAACATCGAGTTGCTCGTCTACATTTTGCACGTGATCTTGCTTACTGGACCCATGAAGAATGGAGTCGAGTGCTGTTTACTGCTGAATGTAGGATTTCTTTACGAGATCGAGACGGTCGTTTACGAGTGTGGCGAAGAAAAAAAGAACGGTATTTACCCAATACGACTGTAAATACCGTCTGTTACGGTGGAGGCTCTATAATGGTGTGGGGAGGAATAAGTTCCACCGCTCGTACAGAGTTGGTTGTCGTTGACAATCGATTAACTGCGACACGATACATCGAATAAGTTATCCCGGAACATGTTATGCTCAATTCGGGGTTTATAGGGTATGACCAGTTTCGTTTAATGCACGATAATGCACGGCCACAAGTAGCTCGTTGCGTAAATAAGTACCTTCAAAGTCTCGGTATAAAAAAAACTGCAGTGGTCTGCCCGCAGTCCAGACCTGAATACTATAGAACACATCTGGGACATGCTCAAAAGAATAATAAAAACATCCCCTAACCCGCCAGCAACCCTCGGAGAGCTTCGTAGCGCTGCGATTAACGCTTGGGAGAACCTATCCCAAACTGAAATCAAAAACATTATCCAAATCATGCCAGACCGCATGCAGATGGTCATCAGAGCAAGAGGAGGAAATACCCCATATTAAAATGAAAAAAAAATTGGAATACTGTTATTACTTTTGAATTCAGAGTGTTTTGGAAAATATTATTTTATGCTTAGAAATATAGCGATTTTATTTAAAACTTATTTTTAAATTAAAAACCATGTCAGTAGCTGTTAAATTGATCAGGAAACACGAAGAAATGTATTTTTTAATGTCTGACATTAATTTCATTACAATACAGGCAAATTTGAGACGTTTAGACAAAAATAACAGGGTGGCCAAAGGACAATGCCGATTTTTCTATGAGAGTTGGGCTATTGTTGCGTCTTAACCAAATTAACTGTAAAACATTGAAAATGTACTCAGGATTCATATTTAAAAAAATCACTTAGATA
Source organism: Celastrina argiolus (assembly GCA_905187575.2). Lineage (NCBI taxonomy): Eukaryota > Metazoa > Arthropoda > Insecta > Lepidoptera > Lycaenidae > Celastrina > Celastrina argiolus. The sequence continues at coordinate 17,201,884 of LR994580.1, read as the reverse complement.
TTCGATGGGAGTTTTGAGAAATCTGAATTTAAAATGTTCCGAATTTATATATAGAGGTTAAGTTATGCATTCAAAAGTGTAAAATATAGTATCAAAAGTAATTTGCAATATCTAACGACATACACTTATAGTAAATTAATCAACGGAGGATTGCACGACTCAACGTTGAAGTAAGACTTTTAATACACTTTGTTGGAACACTTTGAATAATAGTTAAAGAAAACACTTCTTTCACACACACCATCAAAAAGTCAAATTCATTATTCACGTCACACAAATGTCAATAGTACCATACGGTTAGGGCTGCCAGTAAAAAAAAAATATGTAGCCTAAAATAGTTTTAGAAAAAGAAAAAATTATTACTTTCAATTAAAAAGAAAAACTTCATTAGCATTATTTTATAAAGTAATCTTCGACTAATGTTCATTATGTTAAATAGAGTGGGTATGGGTTTCTTTCATTTATTTCATATCACTATTCTTACTATTTCACTTAAAAACTGGTATTGGCAATAAGCTGGCATCATTTGGCGGTTGACATACAAAATGGCGGTTCCGCTAATTTCTAATTCAATATGGTTACTTGTAAACCCCCATTCGCTTACAACTAAAATTAATATACATAACATAATATTTCAAAAGACGAATATTGATATATAAATGGTTAAGACGCAAGAGTGACGCAAAATAGCCCAGTTTTCGGCATTCTCCTTTCCATGCCGGTCAGTGTATGTTGGTCTCAACATATTATGAAATTTCACTCTCAATCTAGTTTTCAATTTCAAAAATCAAAAATTGGCATGAATGTTGGGAACCCTTTAATAATGGGTTGGAATGGGATAAACTGTTTAGTTAATAGTCCAGTCAAAATATACCAGTTATTCTAGGTCAAATGTTGCAAAAATCTGTTTTTGAAGTTTTCCAGCTAAACGGTTAAGTTTTATCATAAAAATAGGTGAGACAAATATATTCATCGTGCAATTATCTATAATAATTATTCATACACTTTTTTCCTAAGAATCACCATTTCTGATATTAAAATTCTCAGATTAAATATTAAAAATTTATTCGAAACTTTTTTTTCACGCTTGCGATTGATGTGGATAATTGAAAAATTGTGTGTAATAGAGTTCCCAACATTCATGCCAATTTTTAGCGAGGTGCGAATTAATGTAACCTTACCCCTATTTTTGAAGCTAATTTGACCGGGCTATAAAACGGTATGTTAATGTTATAATATAATATTAGAATGTAAGATGTAACACAAATCGTTTTAACATTCTAGATATTACATAATATTATTTATCAGAAAATCGTTAGCTACACAGGAGCGGTGCATGAATTTTGAAAGCGCTGTAATCCTAAGGCAGGTTTAGTGGTATCTAAAGACCGCTGTACTAATTAATACTATAGTCGAACAAGATACAAGGATACCCGACGATTCTTACACAGCATTAATGTTTTAGTAGGTATGTAGTATTATTATGTTCGCTAAGTAGCTTAAATATGAAAATGGGACGTACAACTATTATTTCGACGACCTCCGTAGAGCAGTGGTTGAGCGCGTTGGTGCTCGAGCGACAGGTCGCGGGTCTGAATCCCGCCGAGGGAACAAAAAGTTTTCAATGTTCCTGGGTCATGGATGTGTATAAAATGAATGCATAATAAAAGAAAAATCTTAAATATGTGTATAAAAGTATTAAATATATTTCCGTTGTCTGGTACCTGTAACACAAGTTCTTTGGATGTGGTTAGGTTAGGGCAATGCAGGCAATCATCTGTTTGTTTAATGATAGGCATGAGAAAGGCATGTATAAAGTCGATCCTGTGCCTGATATCCGCCAGTCTGTCCCTTACATAGATAATAATTTTGTAGGACTAGCTACTTTAGGATAAAAAAAGTGAAGGAAGAGAGTGTTTACTCGTATATAGCACACACACTTAGGCACTATAAAAATATTACTGCATTTGAATGATAGATATTCTACAGATGGTTGTTTGTAAGTTTAGGGACTTCTATTTTCATGTGAATGTAAAAAGTTGAGGTACGATTGCCGGTTAGGCAAGAAGAAAAATCGTGCACAAAGTATCGGCAAAGAAAATATTCCAAGGTAGCAATAAAAGTATTTACGCAGGTCGTGGACTATTCTCCGTCATCAGCGTCGCAGTATTGGAAAAGTTTTTCGATCAACTCAATAGTGTTCTTACGTGCGACGCAAACGGGCAGATGGGCTCTTGTTATTCCGCCCAGGGCTTACACAAGCTAAACATTTTATTGTTTCGTCGCTGCCGCCGCGTCTTCCAATTAAATACCCAACGCTCGAATTATTACTTTTTCCAACTTTTGACTACAATGTGCGCTACAAAGTTGCGGCGCATTCGTTGAAACGGTTTTGCCTTGTTTACTTCGATTTTCTTTTGAATATTTAATTATATCTTTATTACGATCAGAGTAATGAATTGTCAATTAACAATATACGATAACGTTTAATTATAATTCGCTATGTTAAGACCCATAACAATTTACATTCCATTTCAAATCGATGGTACAAATTAAATGAAAATTTCCGGTAACGAATATTTAAAATAATTGACGTCAAGGGTTAAGACAGATTTGTAATTTTAAATTTAACCTTTGATCTGCGAACGAGTGGTGTATCCGTCGAGTGCTAACCCGAGATTTGTACACTTTAAGGTGAAACGTCTTACAAGTTAGTGGGCTCCGTCGTTTCGGGACCCGCTGGCGCAAATAACATTAGCATAGTTATAGAACGCGGGATGAGACCTCCGTAAAGGTCCCGGCGGGGCAGGACCGGCTCTTAAACCCGCTTTTCCGATAATGACTATCGATGATTCCGGCCGAGCCCGGGCACAATATTATTAGGCAGTTTGGCCGTTGCGGGGAATTGCGGCGTACACATGCGTGCCGGCGCGCTGTTATTCGCTTTACGGAATTCGTGGGCCGTGTCCGACGTGTAAAAATTTTGTGTCGAAATAGTTATCGAGTTTAGAATCCTACAGTATCAAATGACCGCAAAATGCCTTGTACTTTTTATTGTAAAGTGAGGTTCATATTGCTATTTCGAAGTACGGTAGCCGACAGACAATGTGTATAGTAATAAGACCTGAAAGTTTTCTGGTGTTATTAATATGCCGATAAGGTTCTAAACAATAAAACGCTATGTCCCGATTTCACCACCGCATGTTAGTGTTAACGGCATGTTAAAATACGATGCCTTTTCATTCATTGATAGGAATTACGAGAGGAACAGCATGATATTTAACGAAGGATTAACATTACTGGGTGAAACACGCCCTAAATCAGGCTATTAAGCGTCAATTCCTAACTGTATATACTAGTAAACTTCATACAAAAGAAAATATTATATCCGTATTATCCTTTCGAACATTATTGGTATTATAATAGCAGTATCCGTTATTTAAACTTGATACTTGAAATATTTCCTCTAAAATTAGACTTTACCGAATCCTTCTAATTAAACGGGCATTTAGTTGGAGATATTTAATATAAATTTATTTAAATAAGAATTAATCTGTAAATTTGAATCGGGCGTTTATTCAAGAAATCAAAACAAGAGATCTTAATATTTCCGGGCGATGGGAGTTTTCGATTAATAATCTTTTGTCGCATTAAAGGCGCTGAAATAAAGGATTGAGTTGGCACGAGATTCAATTTGTTAGGATCCTTAAGGAAACGCTTCCGAATGAAACATTTTGTTCCGAGAGGAAGTTAAATTGTATTTCTTACGATTCTGTCGGTCGGGCTTGTTTGTGTAAAATGAAACTTAATGTGACTGTTTAATGGCAAATTTATTTGAATACCCCATTACGACTTATGAAATAATCCTACTTTACTTATTATAAATGTAAATGTTTGTGAAGATGGATTTTTATAAGACTCTACTAAAAAGAATTTTCATGAAATGGTATGGTAATAGCTTTTATCCGGAAATAGTGTTTCCGTGCGTTTTATTGTATTTACGCCAAGGCTGCACATAACAGAGACAAAAAGAGACGAATGAACAGAATAGAACTATAATCATGTGTTTACTTAAAAACTATAAAAACAATAGTTAAACGCAAATCGTCAGTAAAAAATTGTAATAAATGTTTATTTACTTCATCATTATTCAATAATACATTAAATCGAATGATTCGACTGTACCGAGTAAGTTATAGTCGAGAATATCGCCAGTCATCATATTATCGACACAGGCTTCTCAATAATTTGCCTCAAAACATAAGACGAGGGGAGAGCCTATTAAGACGGCATTAGCGCAATGAAACATCTATTTAGGGGCTCCTTCCCTCCGACAAAAATATCGGTGGACGGCCATTGTATTGTTTCAGAAATTGTTACATTGCGTTTGATTATTTCGACGATACAGATAAATGGAACGGTGACAAATATTCCCAAATTTAACGAATGCACTGGAAAAATATTGAATAATTTATATCGAATTTTGCACTGAAAATTTAGTTTTGAGCTATCCTCGACTGAATGTGTTAATTACAATATAAATAAATAATATTTTCGTTCTAGCAGTTATCGACCCTTCTAAAACTAGTTATGACTTAAATTGGAATATATTTGCGATATGTATTTTTCTCCTTATTTATATCATTGAGTTTATTCAGTATCGGCAATGTATTCGGTCGGAAATAGGTGCAGTTTTCGTTATAACATTATGCTCACATATTACTACGACTTTTATGATCAACAACGTTACACGAAATAAACGCCTTTACAACCCGTTTGATTAAAATGCGAAAACATTTGAGATTCCTTCTTTTTACAGATCATAAAGTATTCAAATGTACGTGTTAATATTTCCAACGCGTAGACGGATTGTGTTGTATTTTTCGGCGCTGTACGAAGAATGGCTTTTTGATACATTCAAAGTGCCCGTTATGTGAAGAGACGGAAAACAATTTCTGTAATTTCTATGGAGCACGTTCTTTTACTTTATATTTTTTCCATGCCTTAATATTAAAGTGAAAGCTTTATTGAAATAATATGTAAAGCTTAAATAATAAGTTCTCGGTAAATTATAACCTGTTACCTCGACAATCTGAAACCCAGGCATCTCTGTGACGAATAATGATTTTTAATATAGGTATATCAATTTAATATCAATATAGCATTATCCTGAAAGAAATACTTAAAAAAACATATATACGGATGAATTGAGAAACCTCCTCCTTTTTTGGAAATCGCTTAAAAAGCCTTTATCAGTTTGTATATCAAAAATACTAAGTCCAGATTTCACCAACGCATGTTAAAGTTAATCCTTCGTTAAAAAGCATGTTGTTTCTCTCGTAATTATTATCAATGAATGAGAAGGCATAGTATTTTAACAAGCCGTTAACGCTAACATGCATTGGTGAAATTGACACTAAGCGTTTCAGTTGAAAAACAAACAAACCAAACCTGCAGACAGTTCAACGATTATAACAAAAATATAACCACAACAACGTGTAGTAGGTACACGTAATAAAGTAAATGGTAATGAAATGATATATTACATCCGCAACCCATCCAGGTCTGCGTCTCGCTGCGGCAGCTCCACTCCTCGGGGATTTCTTATGACGTCGAAGCCATAATGGGCGACATCACCAGATAATGAAGATACTTCCCGCCACCGAGATTTATTAAATACAGACTAGAATATTCTAACGCGAGAAGATAAATAGAGATGTATATAATTACGGAGGTTAACCAAGTCTTATGTTCACACTCGAAATGGTCCAGGTTCAGTTCAGTCAGGAGTACATTATACGGATGCACGAAAACATCGTGAGTAATCCCGTACATGGTTGGCCTCATACGTAATGAACAGGCATTCTTATGGCTATTTTTATTTCAATATTTAACTTCGACATTTTTTTAATTAAGTTTTACTTTTTGTTGGTTATTGACATTATAAACTTAAAATATTATTAATTAAAATTACCTAGGAGTTTGTAAAATTATGTAACTAAATAAATAAATAAATTAGTAAATAAATAACGTATCATTTGAAATAAATTATTGTGTTTAACACGTTAGCTGCGGCACCAATTTTTGCATACTTTCCGTTCCTGCGGCACGAGGTATAATCGGCCCGTACCGTGACCAGACGTTAGGGCGACACGCGGTCTATTAGACCCCATCTCCTTTTACAGACTAAAATCCATTTTCTGGCGCGAAATCAAAGATAAATGAGAATTTTGGTCCTTATTGATATAGACAGTGAATTGATGAACCCTAATCCACCGTCGCCCCGGGATCTGATGGCTAGTTTAGGAATTATTGCTAATAAACAAAATATGGGATCTTATACACCTCGTAACGCACTGAAATAGGGCAAATTTTCGCTGAGATTAGTGATGGGAAAAATAATATCGACGTTTTTAAACTGTCTTAACTACGCAACGACTTGACCGATTTTGATCAATTATATCTCATTAGATCGTTTTAAGGGCAAAACCTGGCAAAACAACACAAAGCTATCAAAGGATATTTTTTTTTTAATAATCTAAATTGTGCTTGAAGGCGCCATAAAGAAAAAAAAACCGGCCAAGTGCGAGTCGGACTCGCGCACGAAGCGTTCCATTCTATACCAATAAGAGGCACCTATTACAGACTTATTATTAGAAAATAATGGATCACGGTTTATGCATAAGGTTTATCTATCTATTTGTATATGAAAATCTTAATGCGGTTCACAGAATAGAAAAAAAGGCAACCAGAAGTAGAAAAGAAACTGTCCTATTTATTCTGCCTCGGGCTTTAAAAATACACTTATTAGAACTTGAAAAATCAGTATCAATATACTTTTTTTTATAAAAATCTCAATATAATATATGTTGTACTCGTCGTCTAGACATGTTCGGCGCTGTAAAAGGACGTGCTCTCCAATCGACGTGATGCACAACACTGGTCGCGGGAAGCTCGCGTTGGGTGCGGTACGAGGTCAGGGGGGATATGGGACGTTTTAGCCTCGTTCCGCACTGCATTAAAATTATATTAAATCAGTGCGGCACGAGGCCTAAGACATCCGGTACCAAGGTAGGTACACCACCGAGTCCGGAACCATTAGCGCATCTCAAATATATATTTATCTCTTTCCTACACTGGACCAAACCAAAGCTATGCCATTCGCACGACAGAGAAACTCACGTTTTTACTTGCCGCACCACAGGGAAGTTGTATCAGGGGTGATTTAGGCCTCGCTTCGCACTTAACGTGTTAAAAAAAGATTAATTCTGTACAATAATGAATTTGTAATGATATTTTAACTTATTATGAAATTTGTACCTAATAATCATTGATAATTTAGCACGCACTATTTTTTAACAATATTTCCACGCCCAAGAGGCAGAAATTTTGATCTAAACTAAAGAATTGTAAGACCTTATATTGTACTAATTTCTTGGACATAAATGAATTCTAATTCTAAATAAAAATGTCTAATTTTATTTTATAAGATATTTATAACCGCTTGTCCCAGGCAATAGAGTAACTGACCCAATAACGGATGAAAATGCCTGAAAATTGAAAATTTTTTCATAGCACACGGATAAAACTGTCGAAATGTGCTGTCGAGATGCCAGATCGAATTCTGCCCGTGCATTACACTTTTGTTTTGAAACGGTACTATTTCCTGCGGTCCGAACTGTGCGTGTTATGAGCGCTAATATGTGGAGTATCTAATATCAGCGCCGAGTCCGATCTGGCATCTCGACAGCACATTTCGACAGTTTGATCCGTGCTTTATGACACTTGATATTTTTAACGGGGTGTTATAAGTTTGACGTGTCTGTGTAAATGTGTATATGTCTGCCTGTGGCATCGTAGCTCTCAAACGGATAAACCGTTTTTAATGCTGTTTTTTTTGTTCGAAAGGTATATCAGTCGACCAACCAAACCTAAATAAGACCACCAAACATAACTAAGAACACTCTAGTTATGTTTGGTGGAACGGTGTGATAGGAATATTACACGTTATGTCGGGGGTGTTTTTAAATTTTTAATTTAGTTTATTAATGTTCCACTGGGTAATTAATATCTAACATTGATGTAAACTACATAATATACACAACGGCAAATTACTACGTAAATTTTAATAATTTTATGTAGGTGCATAAAATAATTTTAAGTAGGTGCATAAATAATGCCTTAGGTGTTTTTTCACCACGTTGTAAGACTTGAAAGGCTACTTAATTTATATTAAGTACACATAGACCTTTATTGAAAAATATGAGTGAAGCAAGCTCGCCCGAGATTATTTCTCTCTGCCCTATGCTCGTCTGATAAATACGACCCGAAGGAAATGACGAGAGTGGTCCGCCATACCTACTTATGGTTCAGAAAGTATTCGCGCAAATGATCCCATTATTTTATACAACTTGTGACTTTACTATCTTACAAAACTTTGTTGTTTTGGACATATTAAATCACAAATTAAAATTAAAAATTATAGTAACTACACTTAAGTATAATACAATTATTATTGATCTTGAAAGTTATTTGTTGCAATTCGAAATTCAATATTGAAATTCAAATTATTCAATTAGACCATACTTAGTTTTGACTTTCAAATTTACATATTTTTATACATAATACATAGTTAGTGTCACTTTTGAATAATTAATACATATAGGTACAGGGTGTAAAATTTTAAGAACCAACCTACTCGTCACGAGCTCTATTCTAATCCACCATCTGTGGATGAAAGTAAAATAGTTAAGACATCTGAGGTCTGAATAGTTTTGTTCGTTAAAAGACGTTTCCCGTAACATTATGCGTGAAATAAAATATTCGCGGAAGAGTACATTTTGTCGCTATAAAATATGTTCTTGTGGTCTAATCCCAAGAAAATTTTGATGATAACCGGTCTAGTAGTTTCGGTGCGTATTTACTCGTAAAGCAAGCAAACAAACAAATAGTTCCTCTTTATATCCAGAATAGATAATAATTTACGTGATTGATTTTAATGTAATAAAATCGAGTTTGTAAAGCTAGATAATAATTGAGACTGCGATATATTATAATATTATCGTATTACGACAATCCACGTATGCTCGGTTGCCAATATTATTATATTAGTATTATGGTATGAAGCCACGGAGGTATGGTATGATTGTACAACCGTTGAGCTTCGAACTATTTACTAAACACATTGAAATGTCCAAGTTATGGTGATAATAAGCAAATATCGTGCTAGTTTGTAAATTATATATATTATACCCGGAATAGATTAGTTCGGCTAACATATTATGAATGTAGGTACATTACATTTCGACTTGTCTATGAATAATGAATATATAACATGTTATTTCCTTATGAAATATTAGATAGATATACCTACATTTTTAAATTACGTAATTATTAAACCTTTTAGGTTAGTTTATTCATCTATTGCTAACTAGTCGTTGCCGGCGATTCTACGCGAAAAAGTAATTTTACATACATAACAGTACTCAGTAACGTATACACCATATATACCATATATACCATTGCACGAATACTAAACTAAAGCTGAAACACCTTAAAACCACTATCGATCCGTTCAAGCTTATATTACGTGCTATCTAAGCCGAAGCAAAACAAAGCTATAGCTTCAGTCTAATAACGTCAAGTTTCAAAGCAATATATAGAGATGCTATCAAATTAGTTATTAGCTAAGACTTGTAGCAGTAATTAAACGCTGCGCCCTGTTACAGTGGTATGGGCACGCTTCGTTTGTTCGAATTTCGCTCTATAATAAAAGCAGTTGTTTAAACGAACGTACGCGCGCATAAAATTATATGTTTGCGAATAAAATTTTATTTTATCAGTTAACGTATAGTTGCACTTTTTTAATGAACTTGTAATGTTTCCTGGTTACCAACTTTGCTGATTACATGTGACGATAGTCCTTTCGACAGCTCTTATATTCAATTACTAAAATTCATAGTCTTATTACTAAACGCTTAAAGAGCTGTCGAAAGGACTATCGTCACATGAAATCAGCAAAGTGTTTAGTAATTGACTATTAAATGTGTTGTATAATGTTATAACCGACTCTAGGTTGATTGTTGTATTTGTTGTACGTGAATACGGTCTGTTACGTAATACATTACTTGATTCTTTAACTATCCAGTGGTATAATTAAAATTTGGATGTTGATAGCATCGTCATGTAAATTTTAATTACACTACTTGATGTTAATTACCTATATAAATGGTTCATAATATATTAAGCCGAACATAGTGCAAAGAGAGTGACGCGAAGAGCATTTTTGTTGGCACCTTATATAAATTACTTACCATAACGCGACAAATCACGATTAAAAATCATCATAAAAATCACAAAAGATCTCCATAAAAGTCAGAAAACAGATGAGATTCAATCCTGAAAACAAAAGATCTCCATAAAAGTCAGAAAACAGATGAGATTCAATCCTGGTCAGGTCTTAGGTCAATCACCAGTGCGTTCGTATGTATAGACTAGGAGCCAGCGAACCCCAGCATAGTCAGTTTTTTTTTGAGTTATATTGAGTAATTTATATGAGGTGCCAAAACAAAAAATGCTCTACGTGTCATTCATGCTCTAGTCGGTTTAATATTATTATATGAACCATGAATCAACCTACCTACAGCCTTCAACACTAAACTGTATTAACTAGATTTAATTACGTTTGTTACTACTTAACCGATCATCATGAAACTTTGTAAACATAGTCTTCGAGGTATTAACTTACGTAGGATACTTTCTATTCTACACTGGCAAAAGCTAGTAATGAACATATTGTTAATGTCAAAAAGTTAACTTTTCGGTGCAATTGCTGATGTTTACTTGGCCCTATTTCAGTAATGTAGCATGATGTAAGTTACAATTAATGGTGCTGGCAATAGCGAATCTCGTTACCAGGCTGGTGGGAACTAACGGAGTATCGGTAACGCGATCATACGCGCCTGACCGGAACTGACTATGGTCGTCTCTACTGACGTTTGACGACCCACGTAGCAGTGTAGCTACACTGCTAGGACATATGAAAAACTACATTTATACAGGTAAACGATTAAAACATAAACAACCATATTATAATGCTTGCTACACCAAAGTAAGTAGCTTATTTTGTATTGAAAACATATTTGTGACGAACATTGTGACTCAATTCATGCTGAAGATACACAATTTTCAAACTTTTACAAAAGTAATTTGAGAATTAAAAATGAAATGCTTCGTATTCTTGAATTACCGTAGAATAGAATCACGTAAAATATGATTTCATCGAACGTGTCTCGACACACAGTCGGTAGAACGTGGTACACCTGCCGTAGTGCATAACGGCGTCACGTCTATGCACCTCGTAAAAATCACGTGACAGCTACATAGTAATAATTGGAACATTGTTATTGTTACAATAAAACTGTAACGTAAAATTTACAATGTAACCGGTAGCAAAAGTTTGTGGTGTTACATACTTTCGTGTAAATTAATCCCAACAAAAACATAAATGTGAAAGGAGGGACAAGTTCAAAGACAAAAAAAAGTTGAATCTTAAACTACATTATGTTGCCATGTTAGGTTAGATAGGTTTCGATTTACGAGTGGGTCAACAGTACCGTGAAATGGTTTGCGTATAGTTCAATTGTCTTCGATCTTGGCTGGGCTATTGCTTTGTACTGCTGGTCATGTTGTGTATAATAACTGTAAAGCTTGTCTGATTGCAATAAATAATTGAAATATTTTGGACTATGAACACCAAATTTTTGGACTATGAACACCTAAATTGTCGAAATCTCTTTCTTTTAAATAAACAACTGTCTGCTATTAAAAAAAGATATAGCACACACAGCAAAATTGATAGCGGTGGCGTAGTGGGGGCATCGAGCCATAACATTGTCAGGCCGTTTTTCGTCACGACATTTGAATTAATTTTACTGTCAAGCCGTGTCAATAGACGTTCCACACCAAAAACTTCACAACATTTAACTTTAAACCACTTAAGAATGCAACATACCTTGTAAAATTACAATTCGACAGGAATATAAAAACCGTCGGAGAAAAAACAGAAGTCCCCTGATTGAATTGTACATCTGTTGGAAGTCTTTGACGAAATTATTTCTATTGGAACATTTTGTGCGGGACAAAGTTAAATTGGATTTGTTATGGTGGAAGTGTCGTGGAAGACTGCGGCTGACTTTATTCATCTGGTAATGTTCTATATTACGATTATGGACGCCTCCCGCCGCCGCCGGACCGCGAGATTACAACTTCCATTTATTATGTTATCTTGATTTATCTCGCCCGGTGAAATTGACTTTCGGAGATACCGGAGTTCACGGATCTACATCGTTCTTGCCCGAGTCTTATAAGACAATTTTATTTTAATGATTTTTAAAGATAAAACAAATAATACCCTATAATAGAAATAAAATTATTTATGATTAACCTGTTAGAAAATAAATATAATTTTGAAATAGTATGGATACCAAGCCATCAAGGTATAGTCGGCAATGATCAAGCAGATTTAGAAGCTAAAAATGCAACAAACGAAAATTATATTTTCAGTACCTACTGTTAAATCCTCCATATTTGATATTAAGAAACATGTAAGATATAAAATTAAAAATCTCTGGGATCTTAATTGGAAGGCAAATAATTCATCAAAATTATTGTTATGTGCAAGAAATTCTATTTTTGTCACCATGTTCGTTTGATTGTAGAAATGACCAAGTAGTGATTACCAGATTGCGTATAAGACATACTAATATAACTCATATCCATCTTATTACTAAAAAAAAAGAAGTGTGGCACTCGGGGACTGCCGCGGTAAAGCTATTGCATATATTTTTTTATCATCTTATCCGATACAACCAATGCCATCTCGAGGCGAGTTGCTGAACTAAAGAGACAACCTCGATATTTCAAAAAAATCACCAAATATTCTGCTATTCATCGATAGATGGCAATAAAAACTATTACCGATGTTCCGGTTGGAGTGGGGGGTGTTAGGTTATTTTCGTTACGGAATTTCTGGATTCGGTCTCCACGCTCAAGGCCCGCGATAGAAGCTATAAAATAGCTTAAAAGACCTAAATAAATGCAAGTGTGGATCTAACTTATCTGTTTCACATTTACTTATAGATTGTCTAGAGTTTAATTTAGAAAAAAGAAATTGTAACTTACCAAATAATTTAAAGCAATGTTTGAATAGGAAAGATTGTACCTGTACTTTAAAATCTTTAATATGTATAAATTTATTTAAGAATAGTAATATTTGTATTTAAGGTGGTATTTTAGTTTTAAACTTCGAAATTTCCGAATGAGTACTAATAAAACGAACATTAAAGTAAATTAATCAAAAAATATATCAACACATTGCTATCTGTACGAGCTGTTTGACTCCATTTTATAACCGCCTAGTGATTCAATTAAATAACCAGATTCAATAAGATGACTGCGACAGATATATGACCTAGATGTTAATACGACCTTAAATAAAAAAATAAATAATACCGTTTCATTATGTGTATGAATAGACAATCTTTGTAAAATGAAAATAGAAAATATTTTATTTCCTAACTAGCTGTACCCGCGACTTCGTTCGCGTGGTTGTCGGAAACACTGTCGCGATTATAAAGATGATTGCTCACGTTTGTTTTTTGCTATTATGATTATTAAAAAGGAATAATTCTTTCATACATAATAAACCGTTTATGCAGCGCACGCAACGAAAGTCAGTAAATGTGAATAATTTTCCCCGTTTTTGCAACATTTCTCACTGATTTTGCTCGTATTGGTCGCAGCGTAATGTTATATAGCTTAAAACCTTCCTCTGTAAATCAACTATCCAACAAAAAAATAATTTTTCATATCGGACTAATAGTTCCTGAGATTAGCGTGTTTAAACAAACTCTTCCGGTTTCTAATATTAGTATAGATATGTTACTTCAATTTACACTTTTAGAATTGTCCTACATTAGTAAAAATATTCAGAAGTGTACTACTAAACTTTATAATATACTGCGAACCTGTGGACCAATTATATACAAAAAAGCCTGGATAAAATAAGAGTTGACTGCTAATGCCTTGAACCCTAATATGCGTTAAATTCTCATCATCTATACATATAATAAATCTGTAGAGGAGTCGTGTCTGTACATTGAAGATATTTAAGAAAAAATATTATAGGGGACCTTTATTTGCGCAATAGTACCCAAAACAATGATTTTTGAAATTTTTGTCTGTTTGTCTGTTTATCTGTTTGTCTGTTTGTCTGTGGGTTTGTGCATGCTAATCTCAGAAACGGCTTATCCGATTTAAATGTACTTTTCAGTAATATATTGCGTCAAGCTTCACTTAACATTTAGTGTTTATTTCATGTAATTCGGTTAATAAATAAAAAAGTTATGACAATTTAAAAACATCATGTCGTACTTGCTGGACATTTGTAGGAAGCGCGCCGGCCCGGGAGCCGCGTGCTGCTTCAAGTTTTATTCGCAGCGAAAGTACCGGGGGAGAATGGCATTCGACAAAAGTGAATTTCATTTATTTATATTATTTAGGGTTTCTAAATACAACAATTATTTTTGTATACGCGTAGGATAGTTTTTTCTTGACTTTCATTGTTACGAAAGTTTTTTGTGTATAATCAGTTAGTACTTTTTCTGTAAAGTCCTTTGTGTGTATGTACATATTTGTTAGCGTAGGTAGTAATAATAATATATATGTAAATAATAAATAAATAAAAATATAAATAAATAAAAACTGGCCAATTGCGAGTTTGACTTGCGGACCGAGAGCTCCATACAAACCTGTTTGACATAGAATTTTGATTTGATGATATTAGAGACCTGAGTATTAATAATTTGTAATATAAGTTTCAAATTAAACACCTCAAAACATTCATGACAAAAACAGTAGTAAGCTCAAAAAAAATATGTTTTCGCAATTTCTCCTTTGCCAGCATTAAATTAAAACGTTGTTGCTTGATTATCTTTAAAGATTCTGAGTTCCCGGGAAGTACCCTTAAGGTTTTAATTCCCTTGCAAGTGTGGAAAATAACAAAATTTAGCGACATAAACGGCTGTATCTTTTGGTTGCGGTGGCTAAAAAGTCTGATTTTTTCACAGCTTCAAGGGACAGTTATAGATCCTGAGTATTTGATATGATACCGACACGTGTTTTTGAGTTAAAGGGTTTTGACATACAGACAGACAGATGGACCACGAAGTAAAATCCTATACTAAATCAACGAGAAAAATTGACCGGGTTTATACGGTGTATCCGAATAATATTATCCCTATTTGTTTGTAGTCATGATGGTGTTCTGTGTACTTTTTGATGCTGAGCAGTTATGTCTGACTATTCAAGATATAATTAAGTACATCTATTGGGGGTAATCCTATGTCTTTGTATGGCATGTCCGAGCCATTTATTTGACGATAAACTATTATTATTACTTCATCGGCGTACTTCTTTTAAAACAGATTTATTATAACACTGCCCTAAATCATTTTTCCACGCGTACGAAGTCGCGGGCACAGCTAGTAGTGAAATAAACTGTCTGCAGCATTTTATTTTGAAATCGGCAGTATTTTTATACCTTCATCGTTCACTAGGTAGTAGGTAGAGCTGATTGATCGCCTCATATATTTTAAAATCAATAGGAACAATAAGTTTCAAATTAACGATGAAGCTTCCACCGCACCTGGTGCATTCACCGAGTGAAATAATATATTTTATTTCAGCGCACGCTTCTTGAGAACCACGTAAAGTATGAGTACAGCAGTGCATAGAGTTAGACGTTTTTCCGTTATGACTTCAATTTTCAAGACACCGTCTGTTACACTCCTTACCTAAATTTCTATATAACTTAACTGTACTTTTGTTTATTTATTTTTACGATGCAAAACGTATGGATACAGAAGATATTATTGTTTCAAGAATGTTGTAATCAATTATTAACATACATTGTTTAGACGAGGTCCCAACCAACTCTTGTTTAAGTAAATCGTGAGACAACGCTTGTTTAAGTAAAAGTGATTAAGGGCGTGTTTCACCAAGCAATGTTAAAGTTAACGCCATGTTAAACATCATGTTATCCCTCTCTTATTTCCTGTCAATAAATGAGATTGCATGGTATTTAAACATGGCGTTAACTTTAACAATGCTTGGTGAAACACGGCCTTAATATCATGTTGTATCTTTCGGATTTAGAATTAGTAAGTCCGAAAGATATAACATGATATATATGAGATAGTAGAATTGGTCTTAACACAATGCCTATTAACACTGAACGTTGGTGGAATTGTAGGTCACTAAGTTTAAATAATACTGCTTTGACTATCATAAAGTTTCACTTAGCCAAAATATCCTCACTAATTGTATGACAAAGTCGAAGTTTTTAATATTTTTGCGGTGCGCGCGTCTAGTTGTCCGCTCTAACGGCTTAGCCGTGGAGAGCCGAGATGCGGCCGCGATACGGCACGAACCGACCTCCGCTCCTGACATGGAGCTTAAACGAAGATGAATATTAATGCTAAGACATAGCCGGATTATATTTTATCTCGGCTATACAATCAACCGTTAAATAAACACTATAAATAAACAGAATCAATTAACGCCCGAAAATTAACAATGTGTCAACATCCCTTGAAGTTTCGGGAAACGGATATCGGGCAAGCATCTTTGTTCATTGCTTGAACTGTACATAACGTTTATGATAATACCTTCATAATATTTAGATTGCCTCCGTAGTCTAGTGGTTCAGAGCTTCACTCTCGACCTGGAGTTCGTGGGTTCGATTCCCGCGTTGAAACAACAAAAAATTTTGTTTTCATGTTTGGTTAAAACAAATTCAGGCTGATCACCCGATTGTCAGACAAGAAAGATGATCCATGCGTCCGATGGGCATGTAACAAGTCGGTCCTGCTTCTGTCCTCTCGCCAGTCGTGTCGGTTTACCGTCCCACTGGGTTATGAGAGTTAGATGAAGAGAGAGTGTCTTTTAATTATAATATTTAGATAATAATAATGACGATTTATGTTTTATAAAGTCTTATACTCATTTCATACAACCATATATATATACTTATATATTTTTCAATAATATTCTGCAACCATTCTCAATTGATTATTATTATTTAAAAATACTTGTCTTCATTACCTATTGCTATACAAAACCCTACAGTATACCTGTGAACATTACATCCACTACCATAAACAATGTTTTCACACTGGTCTATTCGAGCAGGACATAAAGAAAAACACTGAAACAATTGACTTATTGAAACAGAATGTTTTAAGAAAAAGAAAGCCCTACAGCTGTTCTAAAAACAAATTGTGTAAAGGACGCCGACAAATGGGCCCCGTGAAAAGCCTCCGCGGGTCACTGGGCTCATTGCGGTTTTCATTTCTGCTCACTTTTACGATACTCCGGATGAAATTAGTTAATTACTGTCACAAATTGACGGAAAAAAATATTCTTCCGCTAATTAATTAGACGGAAAGTAGTTTTTATTTGGAGTCCGTTTCTCTTTTCATGACTTTCACTCCAATACTTGTTTTATGTTTGGGTAATAAATTATTATGGGGTATGTTTAAAATTCCTTTGAACTGAATATTTTGTCGCTTGAGATTTAATATATTATTAGCTTTGCTGTTTAATATCGCGAGTATTGCATAACTATTAAAATATATTATTGAGTTATTATATTTTATCAAGTCGCATTTTAATAAAATTTGTTACAATAGGTGTAATAAATAACTAACTAAAATAATTATTGCGTTTAAAACATTACTTGTAAATAAATGCTTATAAATAAATTATTATAGTTCTTTCGGCATACCGACTAACGGTACCGACCACCGATCGATAAAAGTCAATTCGGTGGCATCACAAACAAAAGTAAAAATAAGTAAATCTAAAAGTGGTGAGCGAATTAACTTCTTTGCCGCTGCAAAAAGCAGAAAAACGGCCCCTCTGATTGAGCTGCGGGGCTAATCCTAAAAGAAAACGACCAGGAGAGTGGAAAAATAGGTTGGAGCTGGCCTCCGTCGATTTAAATTCAAGAATATACGAAATGAAGATACGGATTCAGTCGTCGGAAATTCTATAAAAGTCGAGCGTGCTCGCTCGCATTAATATGTATAATGAAGTATTGTTTCAAGCTTCAGAATCGATACCGTTAAACCTCTTAAAAGGGACGGCATAGATTTTTTAGGCTGAACTGGACAGAATTAGTGGTATTTTAGTTGAACCGAAACGAATAAAGTAAAGATTAAATTATTAAAGCGCTAAATTGCTAGCTAACAATAAACAAATGGCAATTAAAAATCTTATGTGAAATAACACATTGATCTGTAGGTTAGTTCTGGTAATTAAATCTTACAATACTTAAGTTACAATGCGGTCTAGATATGATATAACAGCGAATGCGTATTCTCATAAAACTAAAACAAAGCGTTGTGATCCGAACTAAAAATCAATTAATGGTATCTAAGACAATTCCTGTATAATTCATTAAAAGTAAAATTTAAGTCTCACTTAAATACAAGAATTGGGGTTCTGTTCAGCCAATTACCCTTTAATTTACGACGATTCCTTAGCAATGAAGATAATTAATTACTCCAACGTCTTACTAGGACTAAGATATAATTAAAAGAACGAGATATCTTGAACCTAATAATCTGGCCACATAACTAATTAGGAGGACATATATCTGGAGAACGCTAACGCAGCTTCTTATCGGGCCCCGGGAGATATAACGCGCGTATCTCTGGAGAAAAATCGCTGGCCCCGTCGCAATGCACGGGGGAACCATACCTCACGCGCATGGGAACATGTCGACATGACTTCGTCTTGATTAGTTGCCGAGTTTATTGCGTACTAAATAAATGGTCTATCTGTTCGTAAATGTTTGAGGGACAAAGAGATTTACTATAATATAGAAGGTATTTTTAGGTTTTTAAAAATTGTTTAGTGATCACAGGTTTTTTGTTCCTAATTTAATTAAATCTAGTGGCTAATTATTATTGATTGTGACAGAATAAGCTGCACTGCGTTTATAAAACTCTTTGCTTATACTTGAACAGTTAAAAATCTACCAAAGTTGTCAAACAAGATGTTGGACACTTGACACTTTGATTTCCAGCTCTATACTATACGGAGATTTATATATCCCCTCAATAGTGCAATTTTTACAACAGAAATGAACTCTCGTAGGAACATCGCCTATGATTATCCACAAATGTGAAAAGGACAATAATATGTTTAATAAATTGCCTACTTTTGTATTAATATTTATTTTATAAAAGGTAATCCGATTCAATGTTTAGGTTATTATTTATGATGTGTAAAGTCTGTTCGAAACCGTCTTTATCAGAAAAACGTGCCTTATCTCCTCTACGCAGAAACGAGGCTGAAGTCCGATGCTAGCAGGTGAATATTTATTGCCTTTAAATTTCATAAAACGATAATGCGTATTTTTATTTTGAGTATAGTAGTGTAATTTTATAATAATAATAATTATTATTATTATGTCTGTGTATAGCTTCCTTGCTCACGGGCAATTAAATCCCGGACCTTTGGGAGGCATGCGTGGGGCCGAAGCCAACACGCAGAGGCCGGGTTATTATTATTATTATTAGTAACTGTTGTACTATGTGATTGTGAGAGAAAATAAATAACTTATCTTATCTTATTTTAAAAATGTTTCTAGGTTTGAGCACAAATAAATGTTTCATTATAATGGCAACAATCAACACTCTCCATATGTCAGATTAATAACTAAAGCATAGATACCGGGTTATTAGCAAGAGCAGAGGCATATTTCTGTACAGCTTATAGCACTCCTTCTATGTATATCCTACTTCTATGCTCCATATTGTTTGAAATGTCAAAAATATTATTTATATGTAACCTATAGATAATATTTTTCTTCTGCTCCATCCGCATGAAATAGATTTTACCCCCTGGGTTGAATTTGAGAAGAATGGGTTGATTAATTATTGCTATTTTGTATGCTATGTAATAATAATATGAAGAATACATAATATTGAGCGATGTTTAAATTTTCTAGTCTTAAAAGTGCCTGTGCGTTAATGCATCAGTCAGCTTTGTTTTTTGTATAAACATTAATCAATAGTTCATTTTTTTCTTAAAAACTTTTGAAGTTCTATGCATCGCCTAAACAATTAGGCGATGCATAGAGAGCTGAATTCGAAATAGTGTTAAGTTCACGCTGCGAGCAAACCCGGGGAAACAAATTTAATTAGCGCCGGGCCTGTCGAGACATGTATCGAGCGCTCGTCCGACATAACTCTACGCCGCAACTACTGGGATATTTTCTTGTTCTTTGAGGTTTTGTTTAGTATTAATAATAACTGTACCCGAATCAGCAATATTTGAAATCTCCGTAAAGTAAACAAAGGTCAATCGTGATAGCGCTATCATGCTTTTATTATTCGTTAACGTAACTTTACGGAGCATTTAAATGTTTCTGCTTAGCTTTTCCACCAATTTCGTTGACGGTCGTTGAAATGAGAACAGACGTGAAACAGACTACTGGCGAGTAGCCCATTTGCCATACTGGTTAAAAAATAACTCAGAGTAAGCCTATTCTGGAGTTAAATAGAATAAAAATAAATTTGAGTAAAATAACACTTTACCTCATAGTCATTTGGCGCAAGTGGGCCTAAGGTAAGCTCACTTAGCCAAGAGACCTTAGATCAGCTTCGTTTAAAAATGTAATTGGATCTTTTATATAAACCGATCTACGAAGTATCAATTAAGTAAAACAAAAATATTCAAAAAGATTAGTGTTTTATGAATCTAATAAAGCAGGTTAATGTTACCCTACGACTAGCTATCGAATACAATGATGATAATGATGACGAGAATATAAGTCAGATATGATTCAAATCAGAAGACGCCATTTTATGAAGAGATTTATTTCATGGCATAACTTTTAATTACTTCCCCGAGCATCTGATCTTACATTTATGTCTCTTCATTGAAATTGAACGTTATCTTATACATCACATACATTAGCGGGAACGACGTGAAATACTGATTAAGTTCAGCGATCACTCCATCTACGTCTCGGGTTATATGGCATTTGTCTACTTCAATTATCTTTATAGTTATAACACTCATGTGTGCTCTAAAGTTCTAAACTTACCTGTATAAAATGTTAGAAAAGCTATGCCTTAATTTTTGTGTGTATAATTTTTTTTAAATTGAAATAACAATATGTAATAATACACATAAAATGCATAGAAGATAATGAGATCTTCGTACTGCACGCTTCTTGGCATAATCTACAACGTCATACTGTGCTACGTACGTATTGTACGCGAAGGCTACGCCGTAACTATTTACTATCTACGAATGAACTACGCGCCAATTTCTATTATATTACAATCAGTCGGCGTAAACCCTACACGTGCTACGTACTGTCTACGCAATAGCTACGCGCCTACTCGTTAATTACGTGCCTATTTCTATTATATTAAAATCGGTCGGCGTAAAGCCTACACATGCTACGTACTGCGCAATAGCTACGCGCCTACTCGTTAATTACGTGCCTTTTTCTATTATATTAAAATCGGTCGGCGTAAAGCCTACACATGCTACGTACTGTCTACGCAATAGCTACGCGCCTACTCGTAAATTACGTGCCTATTTCTATTATATTACAATCTGTCGGCGTAAAGCCTACACATGCTACGTACTGTCTACGCAAAACCTACGCGCCTACGCGAAAACTACGTGCCTACGCAATACTTACATAACTGCTATATCTACATCGAAGCCTTGAATAAACAATTTTTAATTGTATTCAAATAATTTTCACTTCCCATTAATATTTTCAGGAAAACGAGATTTCAATACCATAATGATTTTTATTAAACATTTTAGTGATTAAATTAAACATAAATATGAAAACATTAATAAAACTTCTATATTTTAATGTAAGTAAATGTATAAACCTTTTAGCTTTCTAAATGCTAAGGTATAAGAAGCCGGGCCACGTTTGGATTCCCCAGAGGTAGGTCAATATGAATAGTAAACAAATGTTGTTTAAGTATTCTGCTGAACGGATTTGTACACAGACCTTCGTTTAAATTAGGTATATTTCTTTTTGAGGATAACTAGATAAATATAATGTATGTTTCGTAGTATTTATTTAATAAATAATGGCCAGACAACGATTTTAAACGTTCTTTTATTTACTTTTATGTACTTTTATTTATCACCTTTTTAAAATCGGTAATCATTTTATTATAAACCACTTTAAACTATAAACCTTTTATTATTATAAAATAAATGACTTATCAAACAATATTTTAGTGAGGTGTAGTGCGACCATGTAGAACTATTAGTTCTCAGCAACCATCGTTTCTATGAAATGACAATAACAGAATTATAATAAAAACGCTTCCAGAAATATATTCGAAAATTTGTTTAACAGGAAATACATAAAATTATCTCCTAATTTGGGGGCCATGTACTCAAAGTAAAGAAAAACAATAAGACTGTTTAAAACGTAATCTAAAGAAAGATATCGGAGGGTCTTATTGTCCGGATTTTGAAGTATAAAGCTGTTACCATAAAGCTGCTAAGCTCGCAAAGTGTCTAAAGACAGCCTTTTAAAGTCCGCTACGTCTAACTCGTCCTAAGTGTATGTCGAATGTTGGTTCGATAGATAAATGCTATCGATTTTGATTATAATAATAATATAATAATTTATAATATAAATTTTATTGTTAAAATATAATAATTTATAATTTCTATAGACGTTTCACACCACGTCAATCTGGCCGTGTGCTAAGTATCCGAAGAACCTGTGTTACAGGTGCCAGACAACGGAAAAATATATTTAATACTCTACACATATTTAAGATTTTTATTATATTAATACACATCCATGACCCAGGAACATTAAAAACTTTTTGTTCCTTCGGCGGGATTCAAACCCGCAACCTCTCGGATCGAGCACCAACGCGCTGAACCTATGCGCTACGGAGGTGGTCATCAATTTTTAATGGAAATAGAAACATCATCATCATTTTAGCTACGGCGTCTACTACTGAGCATAAACCTCTCCCATAGTATTACATGGGGGTTGTATACTCCACGCTTGCCAGGCGGGTTGGCCAGCACAGTTTCCAGAATTTAGTTTACAATTTCCACGAAAACGGTGACGCCCATTTCCGGAAATATACTTATACTCCCTATGTCTTCTTTTACTACACCCACTGGAAATATAGTGGATGGGTTCTATTCTTATATTTACGTAAAGCAAACACTTGAGGTAAAGTTCTACTAGAACTATGCAAATGGATAAAATTTGGCACAGATAAAAAATATGTAGATGAACAGTCAATATAACTATTTTTAATAATATAATTTTTATATTTATATTTGTATTAAACACGATGTGTCAAAGACGGGACTGCGCTACAAAAGTATTTAACATAAAATTTATTTTGGTTCTTCGTCATTAATAAAATAAAATATTTATAAATAAAATAGAACATACCTATTATATATTTTTTTCCATTACTTTTATTATCAGAGATTAAATGTATTGTGTTGTGAACAATAGTTAGGTACGTACTGCAAAATACCAATACTTAATTTAAAATGTACAAAATATTCTCCAAAACTAAATTATAAAAAGTTTAAAAAGTTCATTTCATGAAGTACACGGAACTTGTAACAAAATCCTTATATAGTATTAAAGACGGTAATATTTTGTTCAATCTATAGTAATACTTTTGTAAAGGGGGATAACGTATTATTCGTATGTATTAAAAATGCTTTTCAATGAAATATCATGTACTCATACGTGAAATATGAAATTCTTTCCCTACAATCGAATGAGATGAGCGAAGATTGCCGAAACCCTGGCGGGGGCTCACGGAATCCTCACCTTTGGAAACCGTCGGCCAATGCCGAATCAGTGCTCGCTAGATGTTCGCGGGGAAAGGCTGCGGTGTGCGCCGTCGCGTTCCCCTATACGCGTAGAAATTTCAAAAAGGATTTTTGTGTGAATGTGACATGTAAACAAATGTTTGTAAAATACTTTCGTTGCGACATCGTTTTGTAAATTTCATAACGCTTGCCACGAGGCAAAATGATAGCAACGTTATTAGTAAAGAGTATAAATCAAGAATGATTTCGTGAGTTTTCCTTTGAGTTTCGAAACTATACTTGTGGTATTTTGTAAGTACATAATATAAAATTAACGTGAGCTGCTAGTGATACTATTTTTAAAGGTTTACCTAATTTCTTTCTTCACTTTTATTTGTGACATTGCACTAATATTTCCTATTGTATTCAAAGTTATATCAGATAAAAGTACATCCAGTTAGTTCTTATTCTGTTGAGCATTAATTAGTTATTAAATAATATATTATTTTAAAATATATTTTATATCATTAGAAGGCATTCTATAATTAAATACATTGCCAACCCAATTAGTCAAAAAAGTTTACTTTGACGACACTATGAATATTTTTTTATAATTTTAATTAGAAAAGGGTTGTGCAAAAAGCTTTTATACGAGAATACTGTCTTGAATGAATTTTAATTACAGTTTTCCTTTGAAACTATTTTAGCAGCAGACAGCTGCTTAAACAGCAGAATATATTTGCATATATACCGAGTACACTGAACAGTGTAGGTGTTACATACTCCTACTATACTGCCACTATACGATGTGTAGGAAATAGCAAACAGTTAAATAATATTATTAACAAACTTTAAACAAATTATTTCTAATCTTTCTGTTTATTTTATTTACCTACTACACAGGAATTACATTGTTATGAATACAATTTTAAATATAGTTTTACAATAATCATTATTATAACATTATGGAATATTTAATATCATAAAATTCATATCCCAACAGAATATTAAATAATACTTACAGAGCTGGAGAGTTGTTACCAGCTACAAAAATATTTTCTGTTTCATTAGGTACATTATATATTCATAAAACCTAGCACGGATATTGATTGGTACAAAATATTTTTAATTAATTAAATAAATTTATTTTAGGATAATGAAATGTTTACTTGCGTATTACCTTTTTAGGTATTAGGTTTTCTAGAGAGCCTGCTGTTAACAGTAAGACCGTCTTTTTGTACAGTTCCTCTTATTGCTTTATGGTTGTTTATGTGTTGTATGTGTGTTTTTTTTTTGTGTGGAAATAAAGAATGTTCAATTCAATTCTACTTTCTAAAACACATTCTATATAAACACGCTCAATAAATTTTCTTAAATATACTGCTGATTGTCTTTGTATCTTACCCTAAAAGGAATTAGTTACTTGGCAACATGTAACAATTAAGTTCTCTCATTTATTTACAAAGACTTATATCATACACAATCGCGTCCGACATATTATATACGCTATTATTGGTTAATATAATAAATGTTACCCTTATTCACGTAGTCTGAGTTAGACAAAAAAAATTCAATCCAAACCAATACACCTGTAGTGATATTTTATATAATACTCGTATTCTACTACGTCTCTGTTATGAATAAGTTAATACTTTAAATAACTACTACAATTATAAAATCATATATAATTATAAATATGAGAAATAAAAACATTCGGTGCAGTTTTGCGAGAATTCTGCTAACTGAGGAGTGTAACTGTATAATAATATAGAAAAAGTTTTTACTATTTGGGACTACTATTTTCCAGCTACTATTTTCATGTAGAGTCGTCGAAGAGGCAAAGGCCGTTTATGTGAGTAATAAAGAAAACTTGAAAATTAAATACACATATGGTTGAATTTCGACCACTAGGCCATTTAATAATGTTTTAAATATTTCAGTACAAATTCTATGCGTAGGGATTCTGTTCGTGTGATGAATAAAATATTTTTAAACACGAATAAATTATACTTTGAATAAAAAACGATGTGTTTTAATCGCATGAATAAAAATAACTGTTTCAAGACAAACAACAACAGTCGACTTTGTCCGAGGTAATCTAAATTAATCTCATAAAGTTTAAATGTCAACATTGTTTCTTCGTTACGAAAAACAAAGGTTCATAGGATAATACTCTGTCATTTTAATTGCCAAAATAATATTTAAATCTCGGCAAACGACGTTATTATTTTAAGACTGCGACTATATATTTTGCCTAGATTTAAAATAACATTTTACTCCATTACAGTATAAATAAAAATACTCACACTTCAGAATCTATTGCATGTCTTTGTTTGATACGTTGGGAAGCTACTTGACAGAATATGTAATGCAGTATGCGTCATATAAGTATTGCTAATATAGTGTGTGTATGTTTATAAAAAGCGCGGCTTTATAACACTTATTATACTTTATAAAATTTAAACTAGTTGTAAACTTTTGTACATACTACAAGATAATGCGTGTTACCTAAAGTTTAACAACTAGCTGCTTCGGCTTCGTACCTTGAGGCACTGACAGCAGCGCTACCGGGTCCAATTAATGCACTAAATTGTTATTCGAGAACCTTTTTCACCAATGGATAGAGTGGCTACTTTATGCATTGAAAATAGCATGAAGATAGGTGCTTTTTCGAGCAGTCGTTGGCAGTTTTCACACGACTCCGTGGCGTCATGTGAAAACAACTTTTGAGTTGATTGCGAACATACACACATATAGACACGGAAGAGGACTTTGTTTTATAAACTTATTCTTTTAGGATTATCAGAAAAAATATAGACTTTCAACATTGATTAAGCTAAAGGAAATACAAAAAAAATACATATTGTTTCGTACAAGAAACAATACATTGTCTGAGATATTTTACTCGAATTACAAATACTTCCATATATTGATACATATTTCTTTTATATAGTTATTTGCTTATACTATGTAGTTACCTAAATTTTTTTAAGCGCGACTTTCTAAATAAGAGTTTAAATTTATTATTGTTTCTGTAATTTCTTTTCACTATAGGTTTATTATAAAAATCATATATGTTGCAAGTATTATTACTGTATATAACTGTTTGTGGTCAAAATAAAGAGAAAAAAAAATATACATGTATGTAAAATATTAGGTCACACGATAGTGATGTATTTCGTTCGATTAACAAAGCACACACACGTTTAGACATCTGACAAAGGCAGCGTTCTCAAAGACAATTACCCATTGACCAGATCATTGTTTGCTCGCATTTGAACGTTACCAAAGGGAATTCTTTCGGGCGAATTCCCGATACGGGCTTCGTGACTGTACAAGAGCGTGTTGACTTACCACACCGCCGACAACGGACGTGATTCTATACTTTATGGGCCGAGCTCACGTCAGCTACGGATTTGTACTTATGTAGGAAATTACAAATGAAATTGAACCAATCGGTTTTGCTGTAAAATTGGGCAGATGTATGCACCTACATAATATGAGATACGTTGAGTAGCCCCCATACCGATTTCGATGTGGGTGGATTTTGAGCTTCGTTGAATACAGACTACCTACGCAGGAATGATTATATAAAGTGCCCAAGTATGTGCGCTATAATCACTTTACTCCGTCTCTACTCTCAACCTAGTGAGACAACAACATTTTTAATTGTTCCAAAATTGCGGGAATTGAACCACGACCCAGGATTGAGATCCAGGCTCACAGCTCACGAAGGTATTTCGTTTGCATTAAGTTTGTAGGATAAAGTTCTCGAGTATTTTTTGACGACCTCCGTAGCGCAGTGGTTGAGTGCGTTGGTGCTCGAGCGAAAGGTCGCGGGTTCGAATCCCGCCGCGGGAACAAAAAGTTTTCAATGTTCCTGGGTCATGGATGTATATTAAATTTGTGTATAATATAATAAAAATCTTAAATATGTGTATAGAATAAAAGTATTAAATATACTTTTCCGTTGTCCGGTACCTGTAACACAAGTTCTTCGGAAACTTAGCACGGGACCAGATTGACGTGGTGTAAAGCGTCCAAAGATATTATTATTATTATAAAGTACCAAATCAAGAAAGAATTTTAAGAATTAGAAGTCATTACACGCCAAAATTTTATGATTTCGTCTACTACATAAAATAGGTATAATAGTTTCATAATAAATTATTATTAATGTTATATATAAATTTTAAAATCTTATTACAAACATACTGCATATTGTATGGTACATACCTAGTATGCGCCACTTATGTCGTACGTCCTTGTTTCTGAAGTAATTTTCTTGTTTGAACACAAGTTGAAAGATTTATTTCTCGATTCAATTTCGCCTTTTTGCTGTATTTCCCGCTCCCCGGGGAAAAGGAAAAATATAAAGAACAACAACCATCAGGGACAATTTATAATTTCAAAAACGGGCCATTTAAATGAAAAATCACTCAACACGAACCATCACTTTCATCCTATCGGTCTAAATAATTATCCGAATAGTCTTAATAAGCCGGGACTTAAAATAAATCCGGACTTTTTCAAAATGAAATTAGCCGAAAAGGCGGCACCATTAAAATTACATTAGCATAAATAAGAGGATTGCTAATCTAAGGAAAATAAATCTTCCCGGAGGAAATAAAAAATAATCCGCAGCACATTCAATGAACTCGTAATACTTACGTTCTAAACATTTATCTCTATTTAGGCAAACAACTTTATAACTTACATAGGCTAAGACAATTCAAGTTGTGAATATCAATTAAAATATGCAAAATAGAAAAATGAAAATGTTTGTGGGTTTGTGTGTTTCTAACTTTATTTTGATGAGAACTTAGGCTACTGTTTACCTTCGAAACGATTTTTGTGCAATCATTTGCACAAAAACAACAATATCTCATAAAGAAGTGTCTACTAATATAATTTAAGAACATTTGAAAACAACTGTTCACACAGCCGTTTTCAGAGTTCCGCGTTGTCGGAGTTAATTGTTTACATCTGCATTACCCAGCAGTCACTTGAGACTCGCCTGTCGTGCACAACTTTATCACTCTTACCCTAATTAATGTTCAGGGAAAACTCCCAAAATCTCCACCAATCAAAATAATGTTAGAAAGTAATTTGGATGTAATTTTGTTTTCGTTCAATACTTAATTAATGTTTAATTGGCAACGGTACGCAACTTCCTAATTTGTTCCTAAGTTTTCCGTTAATATAAATGAAATTAAATTTTTAATAATTGCATTTTTTTCTCAATGATTAAAAATCATGTTCATATTTTTGTGTTATCTAGGTGCTTACGAGTACATTCAAATATTGGTGCTAGCTCCAAAGCGCTTATTTTTAAGGAC
Organism: Celastrina argiolus; assembly: GCA_905187575.2. Taxonomy (NCBI): domain Eukaryota; kingdom Metazoa; phylum Arthropoda; class Insecta; order Lepidoptera; family Lycaenidae; genus Celastrina; species Celastrina argiolus. The sequence continues at coordinate 17,172,629 of LR994580.1, read as the reverse complement.
AAAAGAAGTAAAAACGTAAAATTTTTCAATGTTTTCTCCATTCAAAAACCACCAAAGCTAAATGGTTCGAGAGAGCTATAAAGCTGTTTCCACAAATAATCTCTCGTTGGAAAATGATTTAAAAATCCAATTTAGTACCTAATTTTATGGAAAAATATATTGTGAAGAGGAAAACATTATTTTTTCCTTTAGGGACAATCATATCAGAATTTAAAGTACTTTGTTTTACATAATGTAATTTAGTCTAATATATTGTATCCGTATCACAATAACATACGAATTCAGAAATAGACACGATTAAAAAAAGGCGAACCATTTCATAATGTCTAACCTTTCAAAGTAACAAATCTACACTAATATTATAACGAGGAAAGATAAAAAAAAAACATACAGACGAATTGAGAACCTCCTCCTTTTTTTGGAAGTCGGTTAAAAATCAATTGCTGTTCGTTAGTCTCGCTAAAACTCGTGATCAGCTGCACTGATTCAGCTATTTTTGGTCTTGAAATATTTGTAGAAGTCCCGGGAAGGTTTACACGGTTTCCATGCTCAACGAAGTGGGCCGGGTCAGCTAGTCACTAATAAACTGTCAATGATTTTACACAAACTATAATATATTATACGAAAATATTTTTACGAACATCTACATGTTACCGTGCTCGCTTACGGAAATCTCGCGAGAACCGTACACTTTACCACGATAATTATTACTAAGTCTGTCCTTTCCCGTTATCCAATCTGCAAAATTTCACTAAAATTGGCCTAGTACAATTCTTTAATTATTTTTTTTATTTAAGGGACTTTTTTTACAAGGTGAATAATAATAGCTCCCCTCACCGATTTCGGTGTCGGTAGCCGATTTAATTGAAACAGGCCAGCTACGCAGGAGCTACTTTTATAGTGCCCCAAGTGTGTGCGCAATACACAGAAGCACTCTCTCTTCCTTTTACTCTCATAACCTAGCGGGACGGTAAACCGACACGACTAGCGAGAGAACAGGTGCAGGACCAACTTTTTACGCATCCGACGCATGTATCATCTTGCTTGTCAGACAATCAGGTGATCAGCCTGCACTGTCCTAACCAAACTTGAAAACAACATTTTCTGTTGTTCCAACGCGGGAATCGAACACACAACCCTCGGGAGCGAAGCTCTGAACCACTAGACCACGGAGGCGATAGGTGAATATGTCAGTACCATCGTAACTTTTACATTATGTTCTATCTACGTTATCGGACAGTAAACCGTCAAAGTGCCTACATCTTGCAAATTTTATAGTTGTTAACGTTAAATATTATATTATTAATCGTACACTGGTCTTATATTAGTAGCGATATATGTAGATGCAGTAGGCTGATAAATATTTTCATTTCAAATAAAATAAAGCATTTATCTGAGACAAAAATATTCACAATCTTCAATCTATCACCGATGTTAAATAATGTAACATTCATAACATTCGGTGTTCTCGTTTTGCTCCCTTTTGTATAAATTTGTGATGACGCGAAATTTTCACATTCACCGCTTCAGCGATTGTTCCCCTACCGACATAACGATGATTCAAATACGCACTTCTACGTGTAGAGAAATCGATCGGAAGGCCGGGGCGAAGGCAGATGTCGACAACGGTTATGTAGGCGACCATTCATAAAACTAATAAAAGATTCAGTGTCGTCGCTCACCCAAAAGGGTCCTTCCGAAGCATCGGAGCCTATCCCGTGAGCCGTGAGGCCGGCGGCCGGACCGCCGCCGCCGCGCCGCCGCGTCATTACCGACCGCGCTTCGTAGAATTTCCAAAATGATTTATAATTTACTACTGTTATCCTTGGCTTTGCTATACGTGGGCGTTGATACTTTGATATGTAAGTTTAATTAGAAATTATAACTTTAATTTTTAAACTTTATATTAAACATTTTATTAGGTTCACCTATGTTTTAGTTAAAATTGTAATGAAACTAAATGTCTTTTACTGAACAAAATATAACAAAAAAAAGTACTAACATATTTATTTCTTCTAATTCTGTGAGTAAGTTCTAAATGTAAGGATGTTTAACTAAGTACGTACTGAGTGTGTTTAACATTATTTTATCAAATAAAGCTGCATCGTGTTAAAAATTTAACAAGTGCTTTAAAAACTGATTACGTATACTTTTATTGTTATGGTTCAGTTTTATCGGTACTGTTTATGGGAATATGGCCCTTTAGGGATGTAACAATGCTGTAAAGGGCCGCTTAATTCCTTCATACATTCCAAGAAACTTATAAACTAATAGTATTAGGACGTAACACCTACAATTTATTACTTATTAAGCCTTAAAACGAAAGATATTTTAATTACAATAAATAATATATTATAATTATTATTATTATTATTTGACGCCTCCGTGGTCTAGTGGTTCAGAGCTTGGCTCTTGATCCGGAGGTCGCGGGTTCGAATCCCGCTGAGGGAACAAAAAGTTTTAAATGTTCCTGAGTCATGGATGTGTATTAAATTTGTGTATTAATATAATAAAAATCTTAAATATGTATATAGTATAAAAGTATTAAATATATTTCCGTTGTCTGGTGCCTGTAACACAAGTTCTTCGGATACTTAGCACGGGGCCAGATTGACGTGGTGTGAAGCGTCCATAGATATTATTATTAAAAAAAAAAAGAAAAAAAAATAATTAAAGAATATCTAAAACATATACGAAGTTTATTATTTTATTAATCGTATAATAAAACCCATATTATAGGCTATGTAAAAGCACATGGTTTTTCATAAAAAAATTACGATTTATCTTTATTCTGTGAAGAATATAGATAAATCGTCTATAATATCGACGACTTCCGTAGCGCAGTGGTTCAGCGCGTTGGTCCTCGACCAAGAGGTTGCGGGTTCGAATCCCGCCGAAGGAACAAAAAGTTTTCAATGTTCCTGGGTCATGGATGTGTATTAAATTTGTGTATTAATATAATAAAAATTTTAAATATGTGTAAAGTATAATAATATTAAATATATATTTCCGTTGTCTGATACCTGTAACACAAGTTCTTCGGATACTTAGCACAGGACCAGATTGACGTGGTGTGAAGCGTCTATAAATATTATTATTATTACTATTAATATATACAGAAATAACTTACCTGTCTAAAATGAATTATGGAAGACATCATGAGCTACGAATGAACCCACAATAATGTATAAGTACTCGTGACTTGAAAATACTTAACAGAAAATTGTACAACAATCAATAGTGTAGAGCAGGGATGTTAGGGAGCTCCGTAACCGTAACCGAAACTATCGAATATCCGATATAAAAAATTATCCGTAACCGTAACCGAATCCTATATCAAATTTTAATATCCGTAACCGACATTATCCGAAACAAAAGGATAATCCGAAATAATTTAATATCAATATCCGTAATTTCATATCCATTTCGACCTTTTGACGACCTCCGTAGCGCAGTTGGTTGAGCGCGTTTGTGCTCGAACGAAAGGTCGCGGGTTCGAATCCCGCCGAGGGAACAAATAGTTTTCAATGTTCCTGGGTCATGGATATGTGTATTAAATTTGTGTATAATATAATAAAAATCTTAAATATGTGTATAGTATAAAAGTATTAAATATATTTCCGTTGTCTGGTACCTGTAACACAAGTTCTTCGGATACTTAGCACAGGCCAGATTGACGTGGTGTGAAGCGTCCATCCATATTATTATTATTATTTATTATTATTATTTCATCCCTGGTGTAGAGTTCTGCAAAACGTTCATATTACGGCAAAATAAAACGTCTAGCGAATAAAATATGTAATGAATATTATCTAAGAAATGAATAAAAGCACGCATAGGTCGGTTCCATGGTAGAATATATCAAAGTGGGATACCGATCTGAATCGGTAAGGTTCACCCAATAAAATACGTGAGACGGTCAAACACAAAGTTGCGCAATAAATAACTCGGATAAAAGAAACGAAGAATCAGCCTTTATATTCAATAAAAGATAAACCATGTCATGCCACGGAGGTCGTTTAGCTGTGCACGTCAGCGAGTCTTATTGGTAATATCGAACAATTACATTAGTCGGGATATTGCAGTTATATTTTATACCACGAATAATTATATTTATTTATTTTATTTTATTTATTGACTCACCTACAGAACAACATTTGGTGCATTAATAAAATATAAAAACAAAAAGGGCTTAAAGATAAAATTAATAGTCCTAATGATAGGTGAAGTAGAACATGCGTTTGCGACAATGAATATGAAATATGGGATATGTGATGAACTGAAGATGATATTAATACCAGAAGCAAAAAAGTTAAGTGCGATTTCATGAGAATTGTGAGAACGGAGTAGTTTTTGGTACAATTAAAGATTATGTGAAGGAAAGTGTGCAGATACCTAACATTTTTCAGATTAATACGTGATTCAGTGGCTAGTCTCGTTGTTGGTACCCGGTCTAACAATTAAATTATATTTAGGACCACTTGCGCCAGTCTGGGTTTGTTAATAATCCTAGAGCACAAAGTAGATAATATATAACAGAGACACGACCTAGTACTAAAAGATGGTATCACCCTAATACTTGCCAGTATTAGGGTGATACCATCTCATTCGACTGGCTATTTTTTTTCTTCGATTTTCAATAGATAAAGGGTGAAGTCCAGGCACATTCCGGAAACTGCCATCTAGCACTATTGGAAAATACTAATTACTAATTTCGTTTCGTATCTTCTTCTTAATTAAGAAGTTGAATTTAGCTTAATGTGATGTTATGCTTAAAAATATGCTTATCTTTATTTTAATGTCAATATTTGTACTTAATTCGGCATATTTACATTTTATAATTTACAAATGACATCTATTGTATTTTTTTGTAATAGATTGTATAGCATGGTAGGCCATGCCTGGAGTTAACTTATAATTATTCTTCTTTTGATTTAGTAGTAACATGTTTATTATGTAAAACCCACACGAGCGTAAATGGAACTATGTTAACTAATGTTATCTTGCTACGAGAATATAAATAGTCCGGATTGCTCTAAGTGTTGATCGGTGTTGCAATTTTTCAACGCGTCAAAAATTTGATTGATTAAAACATTTCTTGTGCAAACATTTTTATAACACCCCCAGTATTTCTCCCATAAATTCTATTCTGTGAAATATAAATTGGAAGTGCAGTGTTCTCTCCTGGCTTTGCACATTTTTTATACAAACTGGAAAAATACAAGCAAGAGCCAAAACGGAACGGATTTTATTTCACTGAATTTAATATTTTCATATTCACCACCATCCATATTCTCGTTTGTCAGATTAAAATGTAATACACAATGTGTAGTTTGATTGTTAGCAGCAGTACCTGCAGTAAACAATCATCAACATAAAAGTTTGTACGAAACTGTTATATATAAACGCCTTTACCTACTAATAAAGAGAAAGAGAGAAAGAATTTCTTAGTATTTCCTAGTCTAACTAGCGCGTTAAAAGTAACAAACAGACTCTTCAGCTTGATATTAGTATAAATGATAACACCCAAAAAGAACAGCGAGATAAGATAAATCACAAATAAATTAGGGCCGACCTTTTCAATGGCACAAAAGTTAAAATGTAATTAAGTGGGGAAAGTCGTTTTATTTAATTTTGCCACTTAAAGCCACAAGTCACGTGTCCGTGGTAAATTTACTGCACGAATCTAATGTGGGTCCAGACTACACGGAACTTGCCCTACGCACAGTAACACTATCATACAGTATGTAACTCGGTCGTATCTTTGAAATAAATGCTTACAGGGGCGCGGTACGCAAACATGCGACAGGGCTGCCCGCTTATTTATATTTTAATTACATCTGCCTTAAAATATAAATAAACGGGTAGCCCTGTCGCATTTATATTGTTTTGTGATTGTAAATATTTTTTTAATTTAATACAATACTTTGTAAATGGAGTGGGATGTGTATAAATGCTACAAATGCTTTTTTATTTGGTAAATCGAATGACATATCGTAAGTGATCGAAAAATATTTGCGTTTCGACTAAGACGTACGAAATTATTTTATTGCTACATATTGTAGTAAAAAAGTTCGCAATATAATATATTTTACTTGTCATATTAAAAAGATGTTTGTACTTATTCAAAGCTAAATATCGCGCAAAACAATATACCGCCTGATAGTCACTGTGGCACACTCGCGACTGCCGCATGCCGATAGCTTGCGCGTCGTCAGTTTTTAATATGAAGAATACTGTATGATAGTATTACTGTGACACGGAACAACCTCTGCCCTTTCCGTTTGACCGAATGTTGGAACATAATCGAAAAATATTTTACTCCTAACCTCCTTTCTAACTTCTCCAAAGGGGTCTTTTATGGATTAAAAGGCATTATTTACCCGCGTACGTAACTGAGCGTCAAAGTTTTATATTTGTGACAGGGGACGCGACGCTTGACCCTTCATGTTTAACTCGGTAGTACAAATGTGTTTACGGCCGGAACGATTCGCTAACGTTGTCCCGCCCAATTAATTCAATCCGCCATGTGAACATGTAATCAAATAAAAGTTTGACTACAAAATTAATTTTTTGTAAGAACAATTTGACCCTATTACTAAGACTTTGCCGTCTGTCCGTCCGTCTGTCACCTGTTGTATCCCAAGAACCGCGACAGCGATACAATTGAAATTTTTACAAATGATGTATTGCTGTTGCTGCTTTAACAACAAATAGTAAAAAAAACATAAGATGGGCTCCCATACAACGTACGTGACCATTGGTGCGCGAGTCCAGCTCGCACTTGGTCGGTTTTTATGGATAACAGAAGATGGGAATTTATTATTCTATAATATAATTTAACATTGCATATAATAATATTTTTAATATAACACATCTTTAATATGTGCTAACTGCTAACAACTATCGAGCCACATAGACTGTGTTCGATAACACTTTTAGCTGGGTAGACTGGGTTATTTTCAGCTGAATATGGATACTAATTCAATAATAATATATTTATTGTTTTCAATTCACGCTCACTATTAATACATTCTGTATTAATTAAATTGGGGCTTCAGTATTCCCGTAACAAGAATTCAAGATCAATTTACATACAATAACAAGCTGGTCTTAAACGTATTATGGGAGATGAAAGTTTACAAATCAAAGATAATATTGGTTCAGGAGTGTCTCTGGGGTCGTGGAAATCTAATAATCTAATGAAAGTCAATTTCCTATAGCAGGCCTCCTGGAGGAAATCGACAACATTACGACGGCGTCCGGTTCCGATAACTATTAGATTGAAATGACAGTTCAAACGCAGTTACCTGCCGGGGTGCCTCATGGCTGTCTGCCGAGACCGCAATTACATGAGACAGATTCTGTGTCGTCTTTTGGTACACTGCACAGGTTTAAAGCATTCTTGTATGTTATGTTTTGTTTACTTAGGGGGTATTTTTCAACTTCTTCTTTTGGCATATGTATGCCCCCCCCCCCTCAATAAGAGTTGCCAACGTCAGAGTGAAAAAAGGTTGAGGTTAGTTTTTCAATCAACGGACAACTTTTATCTGTCGAATAGATATCATGTGACTTTGAAGTTTTTTTCGTTAAATCTGTCAAAGTTGCATAATATCAGTTACGGGGATGTGTGTGTTAAGTTTATAAAACACCAGTTCAGAACACAGGGATGTGTGTTAAGAAAATAACACTATTGTATAATATGTCTTTTTATCTTTTTGTTTAACGAAGGAAGCTGTCCGACTCCAATAATTTAATTCGCAGGGCTTGGTAGGAACGTACTAAATTTATTTAGAGATATTATACTATAGATAGTCTGCAATTATACTGTATTTTATTTGCTGTAAACAGATGTAACTTTATATGTTTATTTCTTTATTTAATTTAAAAAGGCCACCAGCGATACGTATTTCGACGCTAGAAAACGAAAAGGCTGTACAGTACAGTATTTTAGAACTAATGCATTTTTTAACGTGGACGTTGTGTCTCATATGCTACCGGCATGTAATATTTTCATTTCATTTTCATTAAAAAAACATTTGGATTTATTCAAGTAATGATTCTCGTTTTATTTAATACCGTTAAACATAAATTAATGTATCTACGAATATATAGTGAACTGAATGACCATAATTAGGGCTATTTAAAGAATTAGTAATATAGAATTTCGATTAATTATTTGCTTATAAAATACCACGTGTTTAAAAAACTTAACTATCAGAACCCTATTGATTTTTTAAATGTACCAATTATCACATGGCAAACGACGGTGAATTGACGTTAATTAGTTCATAATGTAAAGTGGTGGCCATGCGTGTGAAGTGGGCGACGGTGCTCGTGATGCTGGCGGCCTGCTGCGCGCAGGAGGGCGAGTGGAGTGAGGACGCTGAGGATCTGGGTGAGTTGCCTCTTATACAGAGTGTAAATAGAACAGTCACAATAACTTTGAGATACGATTATACTACCTTTCCTCATTTTGGAAACGTATTTTTTATATTGTTTGTCAAAAAGTTATCTTTTTACTTTTTACCATTTTTTTATATCTTTGTAGGAAGAGTAACGAAAAAGCAAAAAAAAATATATTTTTAATTTTTGTAAAAAACAATCTAGAATTAGTAAAGGTAGTATAATCATATCCCCAACTTATAGAGACTGTTATATTTACACCCGTTATACTCGTATGTTATATTTCCGAAATTAGAGTAGGTGAGTCTACATAAAAGTAATGTGCAACGTTTAGGAAAAATTAGTGATAAAAATATGAAACCTTAAATATTATATTATAATTAACTATATTAATAACTTATTTATTTTACACTTTGTATAAAACTAGAACTGTGCGTGGATTTAAATTTTTTTCATAGTGAGAATGTTATAATATATTACCTTACAGCCAAATACTGAAATTATAATTAAATTTGGGAGCAACCCTATTTACTGGCACTGCTTGGTGGAACGTGTCTTGAACGCCACTTAATTTAACTAAGTTTCAGTGTTACATAGAGTAACTATGTGACGTTATTACATAGTATAACTGAGGAAGCTGCATAAGAAGCACAACAGTAATACAAGGCGACGTTGAGTATCCAATATAATATATTAACGAACCTACCCGTGTGTTCCATATTATAAAATATTAAGAGTATTTAATAATAATAACAATATATATATACTTTATAAAATTTATATAATACTTTTTTTTTAAATCAAAAATCAAAATTCAAATATAGAATTTTAAACGACAGGCGGAGCAAAAAGGTTAAAAAGTAAGGCGTAGTTAAGTGTAATAAAGACACAAAACATAGTCATATAAACTACAACCAGTAAATATAATCCCACCAAAAACATTTTCATGTAAAAATGTTGCCAAAACGAGTCTATATAGCTTACCCCGTGAAAAAGTTATCAGATATCGTATAAAGCCAAGCTCTAAAGACTACTCGCCCTAAATCTACAAGCACCTTGATCAAAATCTATCAAAAAGTGGACAAATCCCATGTAGAACCAAAGTTCTTGATCTATGCGCCCTTACTTTACTAGGCTTAGCTTCACTTACTCTACATTTCAGTTAAAACGTGTTGCTTGGCCGTTTTATTTCACACACAATAAATGAATGCCTATAAAATCTTCGTAACGGTAGCAAAACGGCGAAGTATCGCTATTTTGGATTCAAAATAGCGGCATTCATGAAATCTTGTATGAATTGTATTTGTTTTCTCAAACTCTCTCATCATTTGTTACCCATATTGTAGGGGTTGATATGAAAACTATAAGTCTCCATTGTGGCTGTGTAACACCGAACTTCAATAAAACACCTCACTACTATAATTGAACTCTCTTTATACTGTATTCTTGTTTTTTTTTTTTCGAAAGTGCTATAACTATCCGGGTGGCTAGTTGTTTAGTCATAAGCTTGTTTAATAATTTTAGTGTTTGTTAGAATAATAATAATAATAATATCTCCCACACTGATTTCGGTGACGGTGACCGGTTTCATTGAAACCAGTCCAGCTACGCAGGAGTTATTTTATAGTGCCCAAGTGTGTGCGCAATGCATAGAAGCACTCTCTTTTTCTTCACTCTCGTAACCCACTGGGACGGATAACCGACACGACTGGCGGGAGATCAAGTGTCATATTGAAACTTATAAAATTTTGTCATGCGCTAATCAATTAAAAGTCGATTAAGTACTTAATTTATGGTCACAAATTTCTTTGAGTATCGAAGTTTTTACAATTTAGACTACAAAAAATCTACACATTTGGAGTTTTATGTAACGTTTGTTTTTCGTTTATTGTTATCATTATATAACGTTACCGACTGTCAAATGTTTGTGTTTAGATGTTTCACAGTTCTAAACATAGATGTCGCTGTTAGGCACCTGCCTAACAGCATCGCGCTATCGAGGTGTCGAACGATTTTTATATAAGATTATACGGATATTACATTAACACTGACGTTAGCTTTATAATCATCTCACATCATATTGTTGTTTTATTTAACAACAGATGGAGCTTGTACGGACTTGTTCCATACACCGACAGTTATATTATCTCCTGTGTGACCGACAGCAATTTACAACTATTAGCTGCCTGCATATTCGCGCTATTTTAAATAAGTGGATAAAAAACAAATTTTCCTCTCATAAATAATATTATAATAATATATTTTTCATCTTCGGTAAAAGTCGGTCACCGATTAATAATTGGTGACCGACTTTTTGTAGATGAATAATAGAATACACTGATTGCAGTAGTGCAACGCACTCAACATACATAAAGTCGGACATAAATTATGTGGAGCAAAACTCTGAACGATTATGGGTCCTACAAAAAGTAGGTCGTAGGTTTTTTATGTACTTGTATATTATATTCCTTTTATAAATTAAAGATCATCAGATCCTTATAATAAACATCCTTTTGAATCCAATATGGTGGTCCAGCATATTGGATTCAAAATGGCGGCATTTACATTTTAATAATTTTTTTTTTGGTTTTGTAGCAATAACAGCTTACATACATAACTTCAGCTTTCTAAGATTTCCGGAAGTAACCTAAGAATTTTGATGATCTATAAATGAGTCAGTGACGAAATCAGGGGTTTTTACACATCGATAAAATCTAAAGTATAGTAGCTACGACATTCAAACTTTGTATAATTCATGTATTTACTGGTGTCATTATATGTTGAAATTTTCAACTATTTAGCATCATCCAAAGCAAAGTTATGGGAGTTCAAAAAAACGACGAAACCTTTCGAGAAAAGGTAGGTAGTGCCCTTGCGCTTCGCTTGGCTCGTCTTGACGGGGGCACGACCGTGCCCCCAGATATTAATGAAATGATAATGATGAAAGATATTGATATAACATTTCATATTTTCCTTCTGGTGTATTGATCCAAAGCCAAAGTTACAGGAACAAAATATGTAATCAAAACATCCATTCCAATTTGCGACTCAAACTAACAGTAATCGTGATTGGTTCTTGGAAAAGTTGTTGGTGACTTGCGAGTATTTTCATGATTTAAATGTAAGGTAGTACTTATATAATTGAAAAAATTAATTGATAAAAATACATAAGACCTACTTAAAGCGTTTGTAAAATGTTTATGGCAAATTTGTGTATGGTTATATATAGCTTATGCTCCTCTTGCTATTCCAATTTTATTTCTGTATTTTTTAGAGGCGCTGGCGTAGTTTTTGGACATAGAATATTAAAAGCAAAGGTGGCAAATTCTAGACCATTTTTAGCATTTCAAAATTATATATAAATTTAAAGCACTTTTATAATCAACAACATTCTATAATATATAAGTTAGGAACTAGAAATAAAACAAAAAAATAGAATTGGAAAAATTCAATTCTACGTACAAGTTTACTGGGAAAAAAGGATATTTTTAAGAATATCAGCATTTTTTTATTTCTAACTTATACCTACCGTATAATATTGTGATTACATCGATCATGACCTACACAAAATATATTAATGGCACAATTATACACAGGTACTGAAAATAGGTTAATAGCTAATAAACATGTCATTTACGGTAATTTATTTAACAAATTATGTTTTTGATGATTACACGCACAGTCAGGAACTTTGGTGCATCAATAGAACAAATACTTGATAAAACAATAATAATTTGAGTACTACCTAATTAGTTTTTTTTTTCATTTGAATGGAACATGCACGAAAAAATTGTATATTATTGACACATTTACATTGTTTTTTTAACAATATGGTTTTTTCTTTGTAATTTAAAACAACTTATTGATTAATAAGTTCACACCGAGATCGGCCAACGTGCTCTCTCTAAGATAGAGCTATTTAAAATTAAACTTTATTTTTATTCACAAGAAGACACATATTGCAAATGGCGCCGCTCTCAATTCAGAATCTTGTATTTTTTTGTGTCATAAATAAAATTATCGTTTTTGCAATGTGAGCTTGCTCTATAATGAAATTTTCATGATGAAGCGAAGTATTTTTAAAATTAATAAAACGCTTTAATAGTGACGGTGCTTAAACCCATTTTTTCAATAGTAAAAACTTTTCAGTAGTAAAAAATTGCTCTCACGATTGAATCAAAATCGTACACACTCAAGTGGGATACGAACGAGTCGTTAAATTCGATGGCTTGTCGAAAATTAAAACAATGAATATTTCCGTTCATTTATCGCGTACATTTCGTGTTCTTTTTGCCTTACATCACTATTTCATGTTTTTTATTATGCAATCCGGCGGGAGCTGCGTTTACACGCAACGAATCGCTCACGGTGATTTAGGATCCGTAGCTTTATATATGGACCACGCGTTGCCGGCGTGGGACTTCAATTCCATTATTTTAAGTTTTAATATTGTTATGACTGTAACAATCGAGTTGATTAATATTGCAACTAATAAAAAAACATTAACATTCGTCACAATTGCACTGTGGGTAAGCATTATTGTAGCCTTCCTATTAGACGTCGAAAAGAAACAAAAATAAATAGTAATACGACCCATTCATATTTTTCGCTTCAAGATTATCTCTCAAAGGAGAGAGCATGAAAAATAATTAATGATTTTTCAAACGAGAGCCTATTTGTTAAACTCAAAGACGAAAACAAAAGATTTATTAAGGACGTCCTCAATGGAAACGAGTAGTTGAGAGTGAAAATTACAGACGTAGGTTTTGAAATCTTTGATCCCTTAAGAAAGTCATTAGCAATTTCTACGGAGAGTATAATTAAAGAGCATTCAGAAATATAAAACCACTCGGCATTCATAAAGATTTGTCCCTCGGCCGAGACGGAGTCGTTCAAGTTTGATTTCTCGTTCAGGCGACTGCGAAAGGAGCAAAAAGAGCGACCCAATTAAAAAGTGTTCACGCATGGGCGGCTCTATTCGGCTTCAATTTTATTGGAACGATTAATTTTATTGCGAAAATTTCTGGACAGCGGAACGAATGGAAAACGAGAGTCGTCGCGTCGACCTTTTGTGGTCGCAGATGGATGTTTGCTCTGTATTGGATCTAATCAACGACCGCCCGAACACATTCATTGTGCGAAACCGTTACTGCGATTAATGACAGTAAAACTTGCGTAATTGGAACATCCATAATAAAACATCCAATATCGCATTCATTTTGTATTTTGAAAACCGCTTCGAACACCTACGCAAAATTTACCACTCGCAATTACAGTTTTAAATCTACCATAATATTGTGTAAAAAAGGAAGCTTAATTGAGTTTAAAGTCATTTATGACAAACAAATGAAATATACAATGAATATGGGATAGCAAACGAGCAATAATTATTTACAAGATCACGTATAATGAGTGGGAAGAATTGTTTGTTCACGTCGCACTCGGTGGCCACATGTACAATAATGTTGCCAGCTGTTCTCCACTGACTGTGGGAGCGTGCACGTGACGAGTAGGTCAGGTCCAGGGTTGCCAGCGCTCCGCTTTTTCCCGCCGCCGCCGCAAGACTTATTCAGTGCGGGGAAACGCGCACCTGCCAGCCCTGGTCAGGTCCGACCCTCTACGTGTCTTTACAATAATTTTATTAATATTGCTCCCGGAAGCATGTCACGCGCGAAACCGCTCGTATATCTTAAGACTTGAGAAAAAATATGATATATTGAGAGAACGAAGACGTAAGAGCTTCTCTGAGCCGCTCCGCACGAAGTTTAGCGTCTTTTTAGTGCCATATTGTGCTTTATATACAAGCTCCAAATAAACTTCTAAGGAATTTCTTCTAGCGAAAAATGTAAAGAGACTCGCGGGAAATATTATGTGCATTTATAATGTTATTATGTTTTCTTTAAACACTTTCTAATAAGTGACGTTTTATTTATTGACAGCTTTAAGGCTTTTAAATTAGTGCCGTTTTCATAACTTTAATACAAAATGTGCAATATTTTTTGTTACTTTAGTTGATTTAACTGCTGAATTACCATAAAGAAATAAATAAGCAAGAAATCTTTCGAGCTTTATAGCATATTCTAGCATATCATACAATTACAATGATTTTGTAATACAAGTGTAACACGTGTATCGCATGTCACGAAGGCGTCTTCCACGTTTAGTAAATTTTAAGTGGCCTGGCTTTAGTGAGCCGCAGCACGACAGCCATGACTAAACGCCCATTACTCCACCAAACCTTTAATCTAATATAATTTATATTTCCGATCGTACGTGGCATTTGATGATTCTATTTTTGGACTTTCGCAAAAAGTATAATTGCTATACTGTTTTTAAAACAGAAAACTGAGAGTTTGGCTAAAGTAAATATTTAATAAGTTTCATTATTTCTTAGAGTACGTATATCCCAAATGTAAACCTTTATTTATAAACCAAAACAAACATTATTAGACCGATAACTGAAACATACTAAGTTACATAATCTTTAACCAGATTTTATTATATAACCTATGTTACTCGGGCTAAGATTTTATTAAAATCAGGGCCCTGATTAAATAAAATAATAAAACACGATTTAAAAAGTTAAAACGTCAAAATTATGACATTTCAGTTGATCTCGAGAGATGAGAATGCGACCGAAGTTAGGTAATCAGGGCCCTGATCCCTAGTGTAGACAATAGGATAAACGTAATACATACATAAACTACCAAATTCAGAGCCTTTTATTTTGTCTTCACCGCAGTCAATTAATACGAAAGAGCCACAAAATTAAGTTTGTTCAGTTTCCATCGCAAAAAGAAAAGAACAACATTTAGGTTGCGGGCTAAAAAAGATAACTTGGCAGGCGGCTAAGTAATTCATCTTTATTCTCACGTAGTAAATTGAAAACTCCAACTAAGTATGACTGATGGTGCATATTACTTGTCCCCAGTATTGTGACAGGTCCCCGCGAAGAAAGAGGATTATTTTGTGCGGTGCGAAAGCGCGATCTTTTAATATTACGACTATTTATATTCATGTCCCTTTTATCGCCGAGGGGTGAAGCCAAGAATCATAGCCGGCGAAATGGTACAGTGATATTCACTTAGTCATTCTTTGTATTCCGATTATGCGGGACGGGGTGGAAACAACACAATACAATTATTACGAGAACTGCCTACTTCGGAGCTTCATTGTACTGTAGTTTTATTAGTTCGTGTGTAATAGAATTAGATCGTTGTGTTTTGTTCAAAATAATAGTTTTTGTGAACGCCGTGCCTCTAATGTGTTCCAACACGTTTAATTATAGGAACTATTATGTTAGTTGTAAACGAGTTTTAAACGCAAAAGTTACAGAAATTAATGACAAATAACTAGGTATTTAAAATTTAAAAACAGAGAGTAAAAATTCTTAAGTTGAACTGGAATTATCTGCAAGATAATCTTAAATAAAATTGTTTTTTTTAATTATTGTATTAATGTGAAACAGCAATGTTATTATTATATTATATTATAATTAATCAAAAACAATAAAGCAAGAAATATAGAGAATTGTAAGAATATTATAACATAACAGGTATTAGGATACAGGTGAAAATGTTCTTCTTTGCAAATCATAATATAACCTGTCATTTAATGACGGACGGACGGACAGTCACAACGAATCTATAAGTGTTCAGTTTTTTCCTATTTGGCTCTGGAACCTTAAAAATGTGCTTATTATCATAACAAACTTCTTATCTGTCTGAAAGCTATGAAGTTTCTTGGCAGGCTATATTTTTGCTGCTTTCATAATATTTGAGCGGCAACAGCGCTACACCACTGTCATGGTCCCTTTTATTTTCATTGACCGTTTATTATTCTTATTGACACGTCTCTACCGCTGTGTGAAGAGATTTTATAATTTCGTTGTTTGTATTAAATTATTTAAAATTATATTTTAATTTACTTTCGTTTCGTTTCGTTTCTACTCGTCTTTAAGAAAAATAATTATCAACACTCAATAGCTTTTGAAGTGATAACTAACCGTTACGTAACGCGTTATGTCTCCGGTTTAAGCTCTTCGGGCGGGCGTCCGGAGACGCCCATGTTTTTTTAAATGTGATTAAAATTAATTTATCTCTTTGCAGTGTCGACGGTGGATGTCGACGCGGTGCTGGGACGCACGGCGTCGCTGCCGTGTGACGTCACGCCCGATGCCGCAGAGGACCGCGTCTACATGGTGCTCTGGTTCCGAGCGGGCAAGATCACGGGCGGAAAACCTATATACAGGTGGAGCTATTTTTATCCTTAACACACCCGATTATTAAACAAGCACACAGTAATAATACACAACTTACTTGCACTTTCTCCACTTTATTAGTTGTTAAACATAAGATTTATTGAAATACACGACCGTTTTCGAAACCGGTCGTGTCGTCATCATAAGGTGTAGATAAGTCATCCATCAGGTGTAGTGCACCTGATGATGACTTAGTCGAAACCGGTCGTGTATTTCAATAAATCTTATGTTTAACAACTAATAAAGTGGAGAAAAAGCAAATAATTTGTGTATTATTACTGTGTACAATGTATTTCCATCAAGAACCTACATTACATTCAATAACATATATTAAACAAGCAGCTTTAGTCCCGATTTCACCAACGCATGTTAGTGTAAACGGCTCGTTAAAATACCATGCCTTCTCATTTATTGGTAGGAATTACGAGAGGAACAACATGATATTTAACGAAGGATTAACTATAACATTGCTTGGTGAAACACGCCCCAATTGATTTGGTGAATAAAAACTGTAGAAAAAGCTTAAATTATTTTAACGAGGAGCATAAAAAAGTTTAAAAAATGAAGTGTTTTAGAGCTTCATTTTTAGAAGTATTTTTTTTTTTAGTATTTAAGCGAGTAGCTTTAATAAATAAAAAAACAAAGTGTTCCAATGTAAAGATAGCAAGCACTTTAAGACAACTCAAATATAATTTTAATTAGGTATAGAACTAATTAATTATCAATCTGAAGTTATCTTTGTGAAGCTTTTATAACCATATTTTATAAAACTAATTGATTGAAGCTTGACCTAAAAAGTAACGCAAACACAAAATTTTGTACATTGAATTATATTCACTAAAATATTAGATAGACGAGATGGTACAATGTAACATGACTATTGCAATCATAGAGACAATTCACAGCATATTAAAACCTATGATATGCGCCGCAAAGTAATAACCTAGCTTAATGAACACAAGGACTCCCATAACATTCTACCGCCAGCAATTGTGCATTGTAATATCAAGGGCCTAATTACTCCACGAGTCCGAACATATCTCTTACTGTGTTATTATTCTAATACGTGTTTAATCTTTTTTATTATACGTTGAATATATTGAATTAAGTCACTTGGGACAGCAAAATAAATGTTGTTTTCAAGTTTGGTTAGGACAATGCAGGCTGATCACCTGATTGTCTGTCAAAAAAGATGATCCATGCGTCGGATGAGCATGTAAAAAGTCGGTCCTGCGCCTGATCTCTCGCCAGTCGTGTCAGTTTACCGTCCCACCGGGTTATGAGAGTAAAAGGAAGAGAGAGTGTCTTTGTGTATTGCGCACACACTTGGGCACTATAAAATAACTCCTGCGTAGCTGGCCTGGTTTCAATGAAATCGGCTACCGATACCGAAATCGGTGAGGGGAGCTATTATTAATTAAGTCCTTTATATTAAGTTGTTTTGGTTGATTGGGCTCGCCTGTAAAAATATTGTAAGAATCCCAAATAATTGCTTGGTACATTTTTGATAAAAACGAAATTAACAAACAATTTAAAACTAGTTTGAAATATTTTCAATATATTATTCAAAACAAATTATTCGCGTATTATAAATTAAATAACATAAAAAAAACACACAAAAAAGTACGTTACTTGGATTTCAACTCAAATATAATGAGCAAAATTCGGATATCCGTGTTGTTTTCAAGAGATTCTACAAAACAAAGTAGCCACTTAGAGAGATGTAGCAATTTCGTAGAGTCTCGTAGCAGGTGCGTAGCACGTGATCGAGCGCTACGAATATTAACCTTTCATGACTGTCGGGGCCTACGAGAATTTACTGGGGGTAACTTTACAAAATATATCAACGCGCAGCTTTATAGTCTTGTTTTATAATTTAAGTGAAATAAAAAGTTACAAATACACTCTCAAAATAAGGATTTAGTAAACACAACACGGTACACAAGTTACGAGTATTATTTTATTTTTAAATAAAAGTTTTGCTGATTTCGCATTAGCGTAACTTTCTCTTTTTCGTTCTAGAACAATGGACATTTCTGTCGACCCGGTTATTTTTGAAGATACACATAGAATTTATTTAGATACGTAACTAATACGTTGATATTCGTCATCGCCAGAGACCTGCTGCGTAAGATAAGCGGTAGAAAATAGAAATCAGGCGTATGATTAATTTATATGACCCCGTTGACTTGGTAGAGCTTACAGATAAAATGAAAGCCATTTTTATTTCAATCTTACTCCCGTGAGCATCATTAGCTTGAGTTTTTTTATAACCTGAATATTAAAAGTGGAAAATTTAATTAAAAACCATAAAATTCTTTTTCATTTTATTTTTACCGAGTGCGGT